>JAFMSR010000003.1:24923260-25158114 GCA_022818135.1 Saxidomus purpurata | reverse complement strand
GATCTTGAAACTGAAGCTTCTATTTAGGTTTCGTTGAATTAAAGGTTGCTGATAACTAACTTGGACTCAAGGTGCTTTAACGGCTATGTAAACAATTATGTAGCATTAATGAACTGACCACAAGTCAGAGAAAATCATCGATCAAAACAGTACATGCTGATAATATGCCGATCTCCTCTTAAAACTTTAGCTTCTCAAAAAGTTTTGTTGAACTACAACCAGTGGTTGCTGAAAATTGACTCGGACGCGATGCTGCTAAAAATGCTATAATTATATCAATAAAGTATCAACTAAGTATTGTATCAATAATTACAGAGCCACGAGTCAGAAAAAATATTCAGCCGTAAGATACGGATTATTTGTGCGTCTCCTCTCGGTACTAAAAGTTCCCATGAATTCCAGTCAGTAGTTGCTAAAATTGGCAGGGACACGAATGTACTTAATATACCGTTAGTATTTCAATCAAAGGGCCATAATGTGCAAAAAATGACAGAGCCAACACATCTCTTCATAGATTTTAGCCAGTGGTCGCAGCTATGGAGCGGATGGACGATGACAAACCAGCGACTATTCATCCCTTTGGGGTGCACATACAAACATGAACTTTCCTTTGTACTGCAAATCAACTACAGAATCAAACAAAATTTAACAATGCAGTCTAATACAATGTAGACAGCTAGCTTTATCCCCGGCACACATATGAACATTGAAGGAACTAATGTTACTGAGTGTAGTTTTCTCTTAGGTGCACAATGTGGATTTCTAATAAAGTTAATGATCTGTTCAAGTGATCAAAGAAAAGGCCTCTGTAAAGTACGGATGTGTATGTTATTTTGGGCAGAAAGAGATTTAAATCTTTGACCTTAAGTTGTGACTTTGACTTTGAGTTGGCGTGACACGATCATGTGTTCTGCACATTAACTTAATGAGGTAAAACATTTAACCACAGTTTCATTAAACTTCTTCAAAGGGTTTTGCAGATATGGAGTGGACAGGAAATTAAAGACTCAAACCTTTGACCCTAGTTTGTGACCTTGATCTTGACCGAAGATAACCAGATCATGGTTTCGCTCATCGTCCTGAAAAGGATCACATTTTAACCGAGTTTGATCAAAATCGGCTAAAGAGATACGGAGCGGACAGGAAATGTTAAGCTAAAATATTTGACCTTAAGTAGTGACCTTGACCGGCTCATGGGTAACGGCACATCGTCTTGACGAGGTGAACAGCTGACCCAATATTTATTAAAATGCTTTAAGGATATATGGAGCGGACAGGAAATGTTACGGACGGACGAGCAGACGTCTCAATGTGGCACAAAAGAATCTTGCAGTGTACGGATCGTAGTAGGCAGCATTCAGCCTCGTGAAGCATATAACGCAAATCGGGTGACTGTTTTTATAACATCTTCACAAAAACAGACATGTATTTCCCATAGTAGCTCCTTATAAAATTAAAGCCGTAAATAAGGTATTTTACGGGTATTGCCATATCTTATAAGGAACAAAGGGCGTAACTCTTCTAAATGATTGTAGTAGAAAACAATGAATTGTAAGTAAAATGTAAACTGTTTTAGCTTGGAAATGTACAGCAAAACTACATGTACTAGTATATTCATTGCGATCTTATGTTGATTCAGGTTAGCAATACAATATATAAATGGATATGTATATGTTTCATTCATTTTTATTTTTGGTTTATACCATTGTCAAGAGCCCCTAAACTAAGTCATTTTACTTTCGAGAATACGCTAATGACAAAAAGGTTATGTCGATTTTTAATTCTGCGTTAAGCTCGGACTTAGGATACACATAGATAGTACAATGTTTGACGCAGCCAGGTCAACATATAATAACTTTGTTTACATCAACAGTTAAATCATAAATGTCAAGTATGTCTGACATGTATCAATAACCTGACAGTTTGTGTGTAAATATTTCTACGATTTATGAGCATCTGATAAACAACAAACAAACTCTTATTAATTTTATTTTTAATTAATACTATGTAATCACATCACCCTACACAATTTAAAACAGAACAAGAAAAATTCATGACATTTGATTATTTTCAATTCTGAAATTACTTCAAATTAAAGCAAAACACAAAAAGATAGATTACAAACACTTTTGTTAAAAAGAAAATACTGATTAAAAATGATTACCAGGATACTATTTTATACCGATTAGTACGTGCTGTCTCCAGATGTGCATCTCATTGGCACATTACTTGCAATGAAATTAAAACAAGTCTAGTCCTGATACATGTATATGTCTTACATTGCATCTTTTTTTCAAACTCGATAAAGGTAAACATCCTGATTAAAATAAAATAGAGTTACGAGGTATAATTTTCTAAGAAATATATCTCTCGCTGCAACAACAATTGATGTAAGTTTTATGTACTGAATTTTAAAGTACAAAAGGAAACTGTATAGAAAGAAGTATTTTCATTTACTATACAAGTCTACCTTCTTTGTCTTTGAGGCATAATCGTCATGACATGAAGGTTTCATGACATGACATAGACAATCCAAATTATTCATAATGATCAGATGGTCTCTGTTGACTCACATAAGCAAAATGAGGTCGCCAAGTCACTACTGTTTTAATTACATGGATTATATTTTCTTGACAAATTACAATAGTCAGGACGATCTAAGATATGATATATGTGATACATTGAATATATCTCTCGCTGTGTAAACAATTGCTCTATAGAGTCTGTAGTGAAAGTTTAAAATCAGCTAACCTCTCTAAACCATCCAATGTTGAAGCACGATTAATTATGTAAGAATAACCAATAAAACGAAATACGCCACCGAAATATATAACATAACAATTAAAAACTACATGATTAATCACTAAATCAAGAAACAAAATTCTTTTTGAAATTAAAACAAATACATAGTGAAATACTTGTATATACATGTACATTTTCAAACGGGAAAATTTTTTTTTAGACATACTGTTATAGATGTATTTTGTAGCAACACACGTGGTCATTTTCATGCAGTAGATTGTTATAATAAACTGTTATGCACGCCTTGCCCCCCCCCCCCCTCCAAAAAAAATAATAACGGAAAACTGGGAAGAAATATGTGTTTTTATTGACATCTGTTTTGTCTTTGAGGCAATTCCGGCATGTCTTGAAGGTTTCATGACATGTATCTGTTGACTGAAGTGAGCAAAATGAGTTCACCAAGGCCCTTATATCTTGAAATATATTTTCTTGTACAATATACATGTACATTTTCAAACAGGAAGATTTTAGATTTGGACTTATCGTTATTGATGTATTTTATAACAGCACACGATGTAATATATAGTAGATTGCTATAATAAACTTTTTAAGTCAAACTGTTCGGCACGCCCTGCCAAAGTAATGGAAATATTAATGGAAACCAAAGAAATAAGTGTTTTCATTGACATCTTTTTTCTTTGATGCATTATCGGCATGCCTTGAGGGTTTCATGACATGTCTCTGTTGACTAAAGTGAGCAAAATGAGATTGCCAAGGCTCTAATATCTTTATTACCATGGAATATATTTTTTTGAAAAAAAGTATAGTCAGGACGATCTCGGACATGATAAGACATGGAATGTTCTCTTTTCGTGTAAACAACTGCTCCCTTGAGCCGGTAGTGAAAGGTTTAAATTAACTAACCTCTCTTACCCATCCAATTTTGAAGCATGATAAATCATATCAGTATAACCAATGAGAAACAAAATTGCAAGCTAATAGTATATAAAAATTACAAATCAAATGATAAATAAACAGCTAAAAATACTTAATACAGAATAAAGCAACATAATTCATAATTGATAAAACATAACAATAATACATCTACATAAAAAGAGAACAAAACACTTTACATACTTCTTCTTGAAATAAAAACAAATTTATAGTGAAATACTTGAATGTACATACATGTATACATTTTTAAACAGGAAGATTTTAGATTTTGACTTATCGTTATTGATGTTTTTGTAGCAACACACGATGTAATATATAGTAGACTGTCATGATAAACTTTTTTAAGGTCAAAACTGTTTTGCACGCCAAGCCAAAATAAAGGAAATATTAAATGAGACTGTCAAGAAACAAGTATTTTTCTTTGACATCTTTTTTTCTTTGAGGCATTATCGTTTCATGACATGTCTCTGTTGACTAAAGTGAGGAGCAAACTGAGGTCACCAAGGCCCTTATATCTTTAAAACCATAGAATATATTTTCTTGAAAAAAACCTATAGTCGGGACGATCTTAAGACATGATAAGACATGGAATGCTTCTCTCTTCGTGTAAACAACTGCTCCATTGAACTGGTAATGAAAGGTTTAAATAAACTAACCACTCTTACCCATCTCTTACCCATCCAATTTTAAAGCATGATTAATATCAGTATAACAAATCAGAAACAAAATATGCCAGCTAATAATATACGAAAATAATAATTCAAATGATAAGTAAGTAGTTAAAAATACATGACTTAATACAAAATCAAGCAACATAATTCATATTTTATAAAACATGACAATAATACATCTACATAAAAACAAAGATGCAATACACTTTATAAACTTCCTTTTGAAATTAAAATAAAGATATAGTGAAATACTTGTATAAACATGTACATTTTTAAACAGAAATGATATAAATTTGGACTTATCGTTATAGCAATACACAATATAAGTTATGTATAGTAGATTACTACAATGAAGTCAAACTGTTTGGCACGCCTTCCCAAAAAGGAAATACAAAAGGAAACTGTAAAGAAATAAGTGTTTTTATTGACAACTTTTTTTTCTTTGATGCATTATCGGCATGCCTTGAGGGTTTCATGACATGTCTCTGTTGACTAAAGTGAGAAAAATGAGTTCGCAAATGCCATAATATCTTTATAAACATGGAATATATTTTTTTGAAAAAAAAGTATAGTCAGGACGATCTCAGACATAATAAGACATGGAATGCTTCTCTCTCCGTGTAAACAACTGCTCCCTTGAGCCGGTAGTGAAAGGTTTAAATTAAGTAACCCCTCTTAACCATCCAATTTGAAGCATGATTAATTATATCAGTTTAACCAAACAGAAACACAATATGCCAGCTGATAATATATAAAAATAACAATTTGAATAACAAGTAAACAATAAATACAAAATGTAGCAACACAATTCTAGTCTTACCAAACATCTAGTCAGTACATCATTATATGAGTGCAATACATTTAATATATTTTACAGTTTGGTTACTTTGTAAAATAAAATGTACAGCCATACATGCTAATATCCTGATGTTAAATCAGACTGTCAAACCATTCGTAGGCTAAATCAGATCAAGACCACAAATTTCATCTATGCAAACGCACTCTTTTACCATTTAGATATTTTGAAAAAGACTCTTCATAGCTTCTACATTTGTATAAGTTTCAAGTGTAAGAATGTTCCTTTTATTCTCAATTTTTTGTATAACTTTTCTTACTATCACCATAACAAATGTCTTTAAAGACACAGTGACTTCATTACATTTTCCGTAACAATACAAGTCAGTTACAACAAAATATTACGACCATTTGACCAAACACTTCTTTTTGAACGGTTTGTAAATAGAACCACCAATTAAGTATAGAATTTCATGTCAAAGGACACGATACTATTAATTAGCTGTTAATTTAGATAACACAGCAGGTCATTAAAAGTAAAATTTGTATTTTTCAATAGGAATACGATTTCTCTTAACATAGACCTTGTGATCGTGTATGGAAAAACTTTTCGAGTAAACATTCTAACTTGGAGGCACTTGCCACAATAAAATAAGCTTAAATGAGTCTATGGCTTTACATGTACATTGTAACAACGCAAATAAAACACGCTCAAACCTACAAAGACAATTATAATTTATTAAGAAATTTAGCTTCTGAATACAAATTAAGTTTAATTCATCAATCAAAGTTTACAACAAGTTATTGCGTACATGAGAATACACACTTCTTTCTTAAAAAATTGTAAATAAGAAAAAAACACAATGTGTAGACTTTCTCGTCTAATTACATGATACTATTACTAAACTGCTAATCTAGACAACACAACTGGTCATCAAAAGTAAAACGTGATTTCATTAAAACTTAGTTGTATCTACAAAGATAATACTTATTTATACTGTTTTACATCGGCAGACTTTTTTTTCAAAAGAATATTTTTTCTCTTAACATAAGACTTGTGTCCTTGTATGGAAATTACAATTTGGGAGTAATGACAAAAATATTGAATAAGTTTATGGCTTCAACAGTGCAAATAAAAACGTATTAAACACGCCCAAACATACATAAAAAATCAAAATTATTCCGACATGTTTTATCTAAATACATGTACAGTACATTTTACATCCATCTAAATATCACAATCAAAGATATAACAGATATAAAAAAACCGTTCTTGCATGAACAATACACGAATAAAAATGTTTAAATATCCAAATACATTTACTTACCACATGAATAAACTTTGTCACATCACCTTCACCTTTAAAGATGTATCACATAATTATCACATTATGTATCTGTCAATTACATGAAAATGTGTCGCAATAGACGTTCTGTTAAAAAAACAGCTATTATAAAAAAATCACAGTTATATTCAGTATACTGTTATTCAAAATCTACGATAGTGTCCGGTCTTCTTCTCCCCCAACATACCATAAGCACTGATCCAAGTGTGGACACTATGTTTATACAAGATTTCCTTCGGAAAATCTGCCAAAATAGCTGTATCTAGCGGGGATATATCCATGCTCTCCACATAACTATGCAGCCATTCTCCAAGTCTGTAAAGGTAAATACGAAATTTAATTAAATTCAATTAAATGCGTGTAATAACCTTAGGGAAATCCAAAATTCGGCAATTGGTCCACTCTTTTCACAACAGATGTTTTTTAATTCAAAATTGAACCAATATATTGCAGTTTGGAATCTTTTGTTGCAGATTCTGTCGGCTAGTCTTCTATGACAGAAGACTGAGTTAACGGCCTTGGTGACAACGTGACAATTTATCGAATAAGGATTGAGTTGACAAAAAAAAGTTGGCATTAACAGCTACGTAAGAAAATGAATATAATTGAATGATTGTTAAATATTATTTGTATATATATATATGCATATAATGAATATAAAACAACAGCTACGTACATGTAAGACGACATAAAAATTGTTTGTGCTTTCTCTAGTAAAATCTATTACAAAATTATTCTGACTTTCATTTTATTTCTCCTATCCCAGTGTGCATTATTCAGGAAAAGAAACAAGAGCTGTTGTAAAACATGTATGCCCCCTTTGATGCAATCAGTAATGTTGAGCAAGCAATACATGTGGCATGACAAAATCTGTCCCGGTGGCGTTGACCTTTGACCTACTGATCTCAAAATATTTAGGGGTCATCTGCTGGTCACAACCGACCCCCACATCAAGTTCTACACGTTCTCGAGTTATCATCCAGAAACCGTTTTACTAATCCCTGTCACTGTGACTTTGATTTTTGACCTCAAAATCCAGAGGGGTTCCCTGCCAGTTATGATTAATCTCTACACCAAGTTTCAAGATGCTAGGTCCACGCATTCCTGAGTTATCGTCCGGAAACTTACTTTTCCCGGTCACTGTGACCTTGACCTTTGACCGACTGACCTCAGAATTAGTAGAAGTCATCTGCTGGTCATGACGAACCTCCAGACCAGGTTTTAAGATACTAGGCCCATGAGTTACATCCGGAAACCGTTTTCTATTCCAGGTCACCGTGACCTTGACCTTTGACCTATTGACCTCCAAATCGATAGGGGTCTTCTGCTGGTCACGACCATTCTCCACACCAAGTTCTCTAGTTATCATCCGGAAACCGTTTTACTATTCCGGTCACTGTGACCTTAAACTTTGATCTACTGACCTTAAAATCAAAAGAAGTCATTTACTTGTGATGACTAACCTGCATTCCAAGTTTGAGGATTAAAAGCGTTCTTACGTTATCTTCTGGAAACCGTTCTGTACCCACCAACCAATTCCGGGTCAATGGGACCTTGGCCTTTGACCTACTGGCCTCAAAATCAAAAGTGGTCTTCTACTTGTGACGACTAACCTACACATTAAATTGGAGGATTGTACGCCAAAGGGTTCTTAAGTAATCGTCCGGAAACTATTCTCTACCGACTGACGGACCGATGGACCGACCAACCGACATGTGCTAAGCAATATTCCCCCGCTTCTTCAAAGAGGGGAAGGGGACATAATTACTGCACAGCTTATATAAGATCTCTCCATAGGTACTGCAACGAATATCTCAAAAACAGTTGAACAGCAAGTTGAGATGTATTTCAGCAAGAAAGATACAAAAATAAGTTTAAATCAATGAAATGATAATCATAATCTAGTAGTTGTCTCTATCTTTTAGTTGACACAATGTCATATTTTGATAAACATTTTTACAGGCAAATCTATCGGTTTGTACATAGAGATAAACAAGAAATAAACATAATAATTATAAGCTACTAATATTAAGACAATATTATCTATTAATGCAACAACTAACAAACAAGTCAACGCATCATATCTTTTTATATCATAGGATCGCAATTGCAAAGCTGTTCAGAACGACAGGAGGAGTATTATATCATAGCTACTTATACCTTCAAAGACATACTGTTATATTAAATGAAGGTAAACTCATAACATGACTGAAAGACTGTTCTTCATGAATAAATCAATGCAGCTATCATTTTGGTAATATGTGTTGTTGTCCTTGACTTTATTCCTATTTACTTGCACGTGTGTGAAAAGAAATACATAATATAATTTGCTTTGACTTTACACAAATATTCAGAAAACAGACATATTCAATGAAAAGAATTGTACATTTACTTACATCTTGCAATTACCAGGCACATTACTGGAATATCAACATATGCTAATCCCCGAGAGGTCAAACTAAAAATATTACAATGAATCATTATTGACTCAAAAATGTGCATAACTACGAAAATATCATGTTATCCATACTTGTTAGATGTAGTATCAGTGTAGTCCTCGTCATCAATGTTCTGTCTAACAGCTACTACAAGCAGGATATATTCATGAAGAACTTCAATAAGCTGCGATAGCTTGTCTACCGATAATTTCTTCATGTAGTCCCTGTATGTTGCCAACAACTCGTCAGGCAGTTCCTCGTGGAACTCATCCGTAACACTTTCAAATGTAGACTGTAAACATAATAATTCATAAACTCACTAGTTGGAAAACTACTGCCTAGTTGGGATTGAAAAAATATCACTATCATGTGATTATAGAGTCCTATAATTAAAAACAAACCTCAATTGTTATAACAAGACTTAACTAGAGCTATCACTAAATGTGATTAATACCCCCGAAAGACTGCTTTATAAACTGAGGAAAGTCGTAGTAACAGAATACCTTGCAAAAAAAACTAAAATAGAGATATTGTTTTTGGCAATAACTCTGTAATTAGTCAAGATAGAGTTATGGTTTATGTACACTGCACTTCCTCTCATTGTGCTCGACCATTGTATGAAGTTGTATTGCATTCCAAACAGTAGTTTTCAAGTAATGCTTCGGACAAGGAAAAGTAACAAACGGCAATAACTCTGTAAAGAGTCAAGATAGAGTTATGGTTCCTGTGCACTGCACTTCCTCTCAATGTACTTGACCATTTTATGAAGTCGTAACGAATTCCAACAAATAGTTTTCAAGTTATGCTCCGGACAAGGAAAAGTAACAAAGGGCAATAACTCTGTAATTACTTAAGAAAGAGTTATGGTTCTTGTGCACTGCACTTCTTCTCAATGTGCTTGACCATTGTATGAAGTTGTATTGAATTCCAACCAGTAGTTTTCAAGTTATGCTCCGGACAAGGAAATGTAACAAAGGGCAATAACTCTGTAATTAGTCAAGATGGAGTTATGGTTCCTGTGCACTGCACTTCCTCTCAATGTGCTTGACCATTGTATGAAGTTGTATTGAATTCCAACTAGTAGTTTTCAAGTTATGCTCCGGACAAGGAAAATGCAACAGACCGCCCGCCCGATCGACCGACCGACCGACCGACCAACCACCGGGTGACTTCTATATACCCCCCCCCCCAAACTATATATATATATAGTCATAAGAACAGTTTAATTTTTTAGAGGAATACAGTATAACCTTATGGTAGAAAAGACAAGACGGCTTAGACCATATTAAGAATCATGTACATCTTATCAAGCTTCCATATCCTGAGGCAACATAATGATTTTATCTAGAAAAAAAACGGTCAATATATTTTTCAAAATTGATAATAAAAAATTCTGACAATACATTTGTACATGTATAAATATGCGTCTCATTCGATAAAAAGCACAAGCATTTAATATCGAAATAGTAGAAGACTCAGACTGAAACCTATCACAGTATTTGTAGAGAGTCACTATAGGTGTCAGTTAAGTTATGTTATTCGTCGCCATGCCGACCAAAATGACAGAGTCTGCTAGGAATAGAATATCTTAATAATTTTGTAAAAGGACATTTTGAGGAAACTTCATACACTTTCAAAACTTATACCAAGTAGTTTAAGAAAAGATGTTGTTTAGAGAAAATGGCTGGCATAATAGTTGACGCGTGGCAGGTGGTCGCAATAGCTCATCTCAAGAATATGTCAACAAATCAAAACTAGAACTGTCACAAGAGTGACGAATTATACCCCCCCTACAGCTTTGTCACAGAAGTATGGCAACCCTAAGAAAGGAATGGCCACAAGGACATAGAGTTGAGTTATTATACAATAACTTGTGTAAATGTATTGTTTTAATAGCATACAAAATATGTAAGGTTGACCTTCACCCTTGTGACCTTGACCCCCAATTTTTTTTTTGCTACAATTAATGAACAATTTTTTTTTAAATATTTTTAGTAACAGTGAGCTTGACCTTGACCCTAGTGACCTTGACCCCAAAATTTTTGTTTGCTTAAAACAATCTAAAAACCAAAAATAAATAAAAATCTATTATTACTAACGGTGACCTTGACCCTAGTGACCTTGAACCCGAAAATTTTTATTTTTGCTTAAAACAATCTAAAAACTAAAAATAGATTTAAAAAATCTATTTTTAGTAACACTGACCTTGACCTTGACCCTAGTGACCTTGACCCCGAAATTTTTTTTTTGCTTAAAACAATCTAAAAACTAAAATTAAATAAAAATCTATTTTTAGTTACAGTGACCTTGACCTTGACCCTAGTGACCTTGACTCTAGTAACCCAAAGCTTCCTCTCCACCCAAGCTACCTACACACCAAGTTTCATTACAATTGGTCACTCCTAACTAAAGTTATTGAGCAAAAACCATTTTTCTATTTTTAGTAACAGTGCCTTGACCTTGAACCTAGTGACCCCAAATGCAATCCCAAGCCTTCTCTCTACACAAGCTACCTACACACAGAGTTTGATTGCAATTAGTCACTCCTAACTTGAATTATTGAGCAAAAACCATTTTTCTATTTTTAGTAACAGTGACCTTGACCTTGACCCTAGTGACCCCAAATGCAATCCCAAGCCTCCTCTCCACACAAGCTACCTACACACCAAGTTTCATTGTAATTGGTCACTCCTAACTTGGGTTATTGAGCAGAAACCATTTTTCTATTTTTAGTAACAGTGACCTTGACCTTGACCCTAGTGACCCCAAAGTTGAACCTGACCTGTATTTTATGAAGTTGCACATGTGTACTAAAAATTATTCAAAAGGGTAAAGTTGTTCATGAGTTATCATCCGGAAACCATGAAAGCCAACAGACCGATCGACCGACCGACTGACCGACCGACAAACAAACAAACCGACAAGCTCACTCCTATATACCCCCCCAAACTTCGTTTTGTGGGGGTATAATAAATTTATTTTACTGTTAAAGCAGAGGGTTTATATGATTTACTATGTATTCAAGTAATTTGGCCGACTGCCTTACGTTGCATCATCTAGTTCTTATTTGGATTATCTTCATGCTGACTTGTTTTATAATTCTTAAACATATACTTTTTATTCATCCAAACAAATAAAATACAATATCATTGAATAAACAACTTTCTTTTAATTGCTGCAACAGAACTCTAAACGACGTTGGTATGCCATGTTTAGTGTCAAGGTTTTATAAACCGACTATAAAAAACTGAAGTCCAAAAAGGATAATGAATGCTTACAGATGCATTCACTCAAATGTACTCACAACATAAAATCATTTGAGCATATATTTTCAAGCCTAATCAAAATCTGAAGAAAAACGTAAAATGCTTACACGTTGTCCATATCTGAATTCATTCTGTTAAAAAGTCAACTCAGCTCTCATTCCTTTTGTGACAACAAGAAAGAATAAATTGCAAAGCTACCACGAAACCCAATATCAAATATGTATTCTGTGACATGATACAAACCTTTGTTGGCTGATGATGGTCTATCATTTTCATTGCTTTCTGTAGTGACAACACTAACCACAAGGATTGTGCATGTTTGAACTCGCATGTCTGTTTTGCCTAGATGTTTTAATATAAATTAAGAAAGTTCTATAAAATAAACAGTAAATCAGCGAAAGCCTTAAATGCCTCTAACTCGCACTTTCATTACTAGATTGAAAATTGATCAGGTAAACATCTTGTTAACTGCTAATGTTTAGTCGGTTCTTGTAAAAGAGGCTGTTAAGAACTCGGTACAAACAGAACACTTTATGTGTACGGGCCTTGGAAAGATTTATACTATGGTAAAACATCAAACAGAAATAATCATTATACTGAACAAATCTTGACAAAATTTTACCTTTTGACTATGTATAGAATGTTCCATTTGAAGCGTTTCTACCATAAATTCATGCAAGGTTTTTTCTGGCGGTCCCCCAGTAGACTTCAGAAAGCTGATAGTGATGTCCAGATTATCCAAATCCATACAAAGATCTGGGAGAGATCGGATTTCATCACAAATCTGTGTCTTTACAGCGGCACTCAAACTTTCCTAACATAATATAAGAGTAATGTAATATATAATTACACCAGGTTCTTTTCACAGGAAATAAGTTACAATGGTGCATAGATAAAATTGTGTTCTTAATTTAATGTTTTCATATTGTACAAGATACCAGTATGACAAAATAAGTTGTAATACCTGTGGTATTTTGTCTGCAAGCTTCCTGAAAACTGCAGCATTAGTAAATTCAGTCCTGTATACCATTTGATCAACCTGAAAGAAAAGATACCGATATGCAAGTAAACAGTAAAACAAGTTAACAATGTTAGTGTAAAATGTGTAATGTAACAGTGGATTTGCAGTGTTCTGGGTACTTCATTATAAAGACAAATGTTACCATTATTCAAAACTCGTTTGTTTTATTTCAATCAACATTTCATTGCAATAAAATACCTGCAGAACTCTTCCAACATCAATCCTAGATTTCGAAAAAAGGAATCTGTCCATAAGTTGCCTTTCTAATCCAGCAAAGTCATATTCAATTTTAGTTCCCTTGCCCATCTCAAATGAGTACTGGCAGTTTGCCAACACTAGGGGGAGTATATCATGCTGTGGATCGTAGCAAATCAAGTGGGCTGTTGTAACCTCTCTTGGACTGACACTTGAAATGCTGTCAGGTTTCCTGATAAATACATGGCAGGTTCATTATAGATATGATAGTATTAGTGTAATCTATCCATACATAACGATTAGTCTTTCTTATAGTCAAGATCTTCAAGTGCTTTTCGTCCTTAGTTATCAGTCACTTTAATCTTGCAGTAAATATCAAGAAATGAACATGAATTCAACAAAGAAGTACTATGAAAAGCTAAGCAACAAAAGCATTTAACTAGCAAATCAAATAAGTACCTGTGTGTTTCTTTCATGTATCTGTCGAGAAAATCATTCTGTTTTCTCATCAGAAAGTCTAATAAAGTGTAAGAGCATAATCCAGCTTCCTTTATTGTAGGGAGGAGTAGATTTATTTTCGTTTTGTCATCAATTCGTTTGGTACAGTATTCTTTTGAAACTGTTGTACCACCAAGTTCTGTTGGGCACACTTAAAACATTGGTAAAACATGTATAAGGCAATGTTACTTAATTATATAAGCAGTAATGAGTTTCTCATTTTGTTACAATGTTTACAAAATTGACATTCAGGATCGAACGAGGTTTGAAATTAAGATCAAACACAACTTAAGGCTTCAGTGGAGTATAAGTGACCTTTGATCTAGTTACCCGAAACATGGACCATGCACAACTAGGCATAGAGCTTATCACTTCTATGAAGTATCAGTAAATTCTGACCAGGGGTTTTGGAGATTTTGCGTCCACAAGATTTTTTTTTCTGACCTATGAGATACATATTTCCGCGCATTTACCCATGTGAGATAAACTTATCTCACATCGCTTATCTCACATCGCTGCCGGACTATTTTTACGTTACTTGTAAGCAGACATAAAAATCAAACAATGAGTGTAGAATTATTATTCTTGAAATAAACATAGGATTGTTGGTATTCATTTTCTTAGTTAGATCATTTTCTATCCATCTATAGCAGTTTTGAAGTAAAATTCGAGAAAAAGTGATTTTGGAGATTTAGCTTCCATAAGATTTTACTATCCCAAGCCCCTGTGACCTTGACCTTTCACCTAGAGACCCGAAACATAGACCATGCACAAGTGGGCATTGTACTTATCACTTGTGTGAAGTATCTTTAAATTCTGAACAGGGGTATTGGAGAGTTAGTGTCCACAATATTTTACCATCTCGACCCCCTGTGAACTTGACTTTGACCTAGAGACCCGAAACATAGACCATGCACAAGTAGGCACTGTACTTATCACTTATGTGAAGTATCATTAAATTCTGAACAGGGGTATTGGAGATCTAGTGTCCACACGATTCAGTCTTAAGACGGACGGACAAGCTGAATCCATTATACCCCCCGGGGGGGTATACAAATTATGTTTTATGACTACTTTTAATGATATTTCGACTCTCCAAAGAACAGAGACTTTCACTTTCATTTTCAACCAGCATTTCTTCATGAACAATTAGTAAACAAATATGAAAGTGATCTTTAACATTATTAGCACTGATTTCGTAAGTTGGTATTTTACTCACAATATAAAGGTAAATATTCCCTAACCAAATCCCAGGCCTCAGCAAAGTCTTGTATCAACTTAGCTGTTTCTCTACCTGCCACTTCATCTGTTAATTCAAATGAGAAAGTTTTAATTAAATGTCAGAAATTAACACAATTTTTCTTTTTTAAGTTTGTTTGCACAAAATTATTAACATATGTTCAAATTAAACAGAGTCAAAAATATATTCTGTAATTGTGAAGGCTTTTATATGTATTTTTTTCTGCAAATGCAATTGTCGCCTAAATGTACATAATTATATATAGCACATACAAAGATAAAAATAAATTCAAATAACTTTTAACTGTTTTGACAATATAGTTATAGCTCGCAAAGCCAGAAGTTATTAGAAAACTAGTAAAACATTTAAGAAACTTACAGAAAAGAAAAACTATTATAGTGATTTCGTCCAATTGAAATACAACGTTATAAAATGAAAATAAAAATTTAACCTATAAAACTTTAACCCAATTGAAGTGCTATCAGACAAATGCCTTTTCAAATTATGGTAGTGTTGGCTATTGTTACAGTAATTTTTCAAGGATTATAATATACGGTAACCCAAAAACCTGTTACGTTGTTGTCTGTCTGAAATAAACGGTTATATACACACCTCTTTTAAGCTGAGCAACACTTATTTGAGATGCTTCCGCCTTGTCCAACTTCCTCTGGTACTTTTGAAACAGGGCACGATGCAAGCGTAAAATACTTGGAATGTATCGTAAGGCTCTAAGATGATGATCCTGAATAAACATATCAATTATAAGAGTTTGTAAATTTGAAACTAGCCTTTACGAGCATGAACATTTGTAAGCTGATACATTAAAACTATTTATTTAGAAAGATACGAAGATAAAATGTGTCTTAATTTAGTGTAGTTTTCTGCACAGTCGTTAGAAACAGTCATTTGTAAATAGTGATTTTTTATCTAAATAGTAAATCCCGACATTATTTAGATTGAGTATTTGTGTTTATTTTTGGATGGTATTTGTTTGACTTGCATTTCATGTAAAAATCTACATAATTTTTTTTTATCAAATTTGCACCAATAAAATCAGAATAAATCATAGTTTCTTCCGAACTGTATTTCACTATTTCGTCAGTCATAATTCCCGTCATTTAGATAGGATTACAAGCTTTCAAAGTTAGAAAAATATGTTTAAATAGCGACATTTTCTTCTGAACTATTTTGAGAAAGAAAGAACTTTTGAAGTTTTTGTATGAAATATATAATAAATTTTGAAACTGATTGAATCACTTTGACATGAAACTGTACGTCCAACCATGCACACAATTATATGTATCTCCGACACTACCTCATTCAAAAACAGTTGCAGTACTCTGTGTTGATTCTGTGATAACTTAGCCTCAGCTTGCTGTCTGAGATTCTGAAGAGATATAGGAGTCCTGTATCGCCATACACTTGGATTTTCTTGCAATAAAGCAGGATTCTCATGTTCAACATTTGTGTCAGCCTCATACAACAAACAAAGTAGAGGATCTGCTCCTACAACCAAATTGACGTTAAAATATGAAACTTATAATCATGTACACACAATTTTTCTGTATACTAATTAAAAATATATACGACGCTCGCTTCTGACACTTGTTAGGAACAAAATGGCATCAATTTTGCACTTTAAAGAACTTTTCTGCTGTAACTCCTGGAATCTTAGCCATCTAAGAAGTTTGATTTGGATATAAAATGAAATTAATTGTCATATATCGCTTATCTTGATAATATTGTAGCACCTGGACACAATTAATCCCATATCATTTTTAAAAAAATCAACATTAATTCTGGTCAGCAGCATTGCAAAAACGCAACAGAGCAGGTTTGATTACATTCCATCTATTGGAACATGAAATTAAAAAGTTTAAATGTGTTTTGTTTAGAAACAGTGACCCCTGTGTAAAAATGGTTTGATTGGCAGACTTGTTTAAAATATATAAAGGGCTTGAGCCACGAATGACCAAAATAGGCCCCATTCCAGAAATTCACCAAACTGATGAGCAAAATTGTTTTTAGCTTACATTTCAATTATAACGATTATAGAGAGAATCATACAAGCAAAATTGTTTTAGAGCAAAGCACAGGCAACTTATTTGTAGAGGGAAATATAGTTACTGAAACATTCTATTTTCTATTTTTCATAATGAACATTTATTTTATTGTGATTTGCAAAGGTACAGACAAATTTAGACAGACTTTTATCATGTCTGTACATTTTACTTCTCCAATATATTTACCTAATCTTTGGTCTTCGATCAATTCCTGGTTACCTTTCTTTAAGATATTGTCCATATTCTGCAAAAAAATTCTACATTCGTATAGTATGAATTTGAGCAGGAACGTAGAATGTATATTCTACGTTCCTGATTTGAGAAATCACACAATTTAACTGAATTTTAGACAGGGTATTTCTATATCTAAATAAACACTTAATGCATGAAAAGTGTGTAACTAAAGTCATGTAGGAATTGTTAGAATTCATACACATCATACATATTTAATCTTTTACTTTCAATTAAAAATAGACATTACGATTACCTGAAAGTTTTCTTGTAAGAAATTGGTACAGAAAGCAGTTTCCCACTGCTGTCTCCCTCTTTTAGTAGACAGCTGACTCATTTCTGCATCCACTTGTTCACCTATTCAATATCATTATATAGTTCAATACAGTCACGTATATCAATTAAAAGGCATACAACAATAAGGAAAACAAAACTTGCACTAAATAACTTATCTGAGTATTTTGAATTTCAAGTGGTCTGCATTGCAAGTAATGGAACTTTTTATCCAAAGTGCTACTGTGACTTTAAAAGAAATGTTGAAAATGGACAAATGACAACTTAGGTGTACAAACAGATCATCTAAACTCTATTTTCTAACTGGGTTGCATTTATCTTAATATAATTGCCATAAGAGAACACTTGTAAATCATGTCATAATTCAAATCAATGTGAATTTCTTGACCTAAACGAAGAGAAAAGGGGACATTACAAAAATTAATTTCTATCATGCTGGACAATAATTTTCAGTCCATTATTACATTAAAATAAATTCATAGACTTTCTTTTGTAAAATGATTATTATGAAATAAACTGACAGTTTTAAAACCATCGTATTCTCTATACACTGCAAATACATGTTTAAACTTCTGAATATTAAATAGTACTCGAACAATATTAAGGATACCTGACGTTCGTCTGTGTAGATTTTACAAGTCAGTATCCATTTTACATAAATAAGTCTGTATTTATCTGTAATCAATATAACTTTCTATTAATATAATTTTCTAGAACTTGTATAAATGATATTGATGAAAATATTGCACAAACTGCTTTACTAATATATAACTTAAATATAAACGAAAGAGTCCTAAGATGACGCAGATTAGTTCACAAACCTTCATTGTGCGTTCTTAAAATGTAATCGATGACAGAATGCATAAGCAGTAAAACATCATCAACACTTCTACCAAGTGCTGCATGAAGGTCATCGATATCCACTGTAATATGGTCCCACAAAAAATCTTCGACCTCATGCACCTCGATGTCAGGCTTAATTATTCTCTGTATCGCCTGGAAGTCAATAAAATGATCAAAAACACGAGGATAAAGATGATACTTTTAAAGCTTACCTTAATCGCACTGTAACTTTTTGAAACTTTCAAGCCTGTTATTATCTAAGGAAACGTCTTTTTAATACATTGTATAGTTCTCTCTAATTCTGCCCATTACCAAACATGCAATGTTTATAATAAACAAAGTAGTTAAATATACAATGTACATATGACTTTTTCGTATTAATAATTTCCGACTGAGACTAATGGTTTATGGAAGTTTTCACGATTAAAAAACCCATTCTGGCAACCATGTTAACTTGACATCTTACGAACAAACTTAGAGATCCGAATGAAAATCCTGACTCACAAGAATGTTTACAGGAAGAACAGTTTTTCTTAGTATCTACATTGAATATAAAGAAACAGGCCATGTCTTCTGACAGCTAGTCAATGTAATCTAAACATATCTTAGGTGTAGGCTTTGCAGTTTTGAATGTTACAATGTAACTTTACTTCTGTTCGATTTTAATGATAACTTAATGTCTGTATTAAATAGAATAATAAAAACATTGATTACATAGAGGATAATTGTTGGTTTCAATGTAAGATCACGTTATAATTTCACCGAGTGGGCACCAAAAGTGATATTTTCAGGAGTGGTGCAGTCACGAGTGAAAATAACAACTTTTAGTGTTTACGAGTGAAATTAACGTGATATTACACCGATACCAACAATTTTTCTGTTTATATTATGGTTAAATCCCTACTTTAATTTATTGAGTCTTGTTTCTATAATATATCGAAAATTTTTGGAAACATTATCAGTAAACATAGCGAAAATGACGTCATTCGACGTCATCGTCGCATGGTTTCCAGCAGTTATTACGCTCAGTATACTTTTTGACGTAAATCCGGGTTAAAGACTGCAAAAACAGTGAAAATAAAAAAAATGGTAATCCACTGTTTCAAAACTGTGGATTATCACTTTTTTTTCACTGAGAAAAACTCTATAATTCACTGGGAAACATAAACTAAAAATGTAGTATTCCTTTGTTACTTGAATGACATTGGCCAAATGATTAGAGAAATACTGTTTCAATCAATGGTGCAATTAAGGCCGAAAACGGATGTTGGCAGGTGAGCAACATTCGCCATGAACACTGCATTTTCAAGTTCGCTCGGTGTTTTTTTCATTGAAAAACGTATAAATAGAAGATACTTTCCTAATCATTAACCTAGATAAACCTGTCTTAAAACGATGAAAATGAGACTAAAATGTTTTTTAGAAAATCAAAAGTTGGGTTATGAAAATAGGTAAAACTGCTCAAATAGCCCTAAACATGACTAAATTCTGGAGTTACATTAGGAGTTACAATTCAACAAAATTCATTGTTTGTAGTATGTCATAATGCCGCCTACTTTCCAATACTCTGTACACAACCAAAATATTTGTTTGAACTTACTTCATAGGTACCTATTTATTTCTCTTGCCAATGACAACTTTTTATGTCTCTTGACAGTGAATTGAAAGTGTCTTTTACTTTGACCTAATCTGACAAAACTTGCATTTTTCACAAAGTGTACTCATTTCATATCTACAAACTCATTTTCTTTTATCAAATTTAAGGTTTCATCAGTAAACAAACTTAAATTCTAGGTGTACTAATAATTCAATATTTAATCATAACACTAGAAGGTCTATTTAGTAGGACTTTTACTGAAAATGATATTGCCTAAAATTTCTGTTCTACTGAATGCATGTGAATACCTTTTGGAATATCTTTATACATACCTGTGGATCTGTTCCTGCTCCAATGTACATTGCAATGTGCAGTAACAATCTCAGAGATGAACAGTAGGCAGGAGTCAGTGTCCTTTCTGGTCTTGCTCCATGTCCTCTACCCTTTGCCCTTCCTATTATATGTCCGGTCATTGTGTTGTCAGTGCTATGAAAATGGCATTCAAAACAATATAATTATAGTGACCAGCCCACACTTTCGCTTCTCGAAATGACAAAGTTTTAGTCCGGACATGTTGGTATGTACGTTCAAACGCGACTAAAACGTCAAGCTCACTACATACGGGATCGACAAACATTTCGATGTGCTAAGTAAACATTTGAGCTCATCACATGTAATGTGCATCTGACTTTTTTATGTACATGTACATTTATGTAAAACATTGTATCATCTCTTTCAACAGAAAGATAAGCGATTCAAGTACTGTAAATGTTACTAAATGTCATTTCATAAAACTTTACTTTGTGCCATGTAAGCTACTGTATACTTCAGAATATGATAGATATCGTGCAACGGAATGTTAATCGTCACCAATATTTAAGTGAAGTTTCTATCAAGGTTTAAATCTGTTTTCACATAGCAAATAATCAAATCTCTAGCACATACGACTTTAAGTTGTTCGACCACAGTTATGGTGCAACAATTGAATTTCTCTAAACTGATATATTTAAACATAAAATGTAAAAGTAAATGCTGTAATCAACAACACAGGTGTGGAGCAACATAGCATGTTGATAAAATCTATTGCACACGATTTTAGGTTTTTGTTTGACGACACCGCTACATAAATTTCGATTTAAAAGCTTTTGCAATGCTTAATAATTAGGTAGCATATAATTCTAACAAGAGCTGTCCCTCACAGATGACAAATGCCCTCGAAAGAGGTGTCTCACCATCTGTGTCCTCTCTATGTGCTCAACAATTGTGCCATGTAATTTTAAAATCCTTCCATGCATGACAGAGTAACCATGCATACAGTATTCCGTTACTTTTGAACTCTGAGTGTGACCTTGTCCTTTGAAGTGGTTCTTGCATGCAACTTATTGCCTTGATGTGCTGAACATTTGTGCCAAGTTATTTTAAAATCAATCAATGCATGACAAAGTTACAGACAAGCCACAAATGTGTGCATATATACAGGATTCCATTACCTTCAAACTCTAAGTGTGACCTTGACCTTTGAGGTAAGGATGTGGGTTTTGCACGCAACAGGTTGTGTTAATGTGCTAAACATTTGTGCAAAGTTATTTTAAAATCCTTCAATGCACGACAAAGTTCTTGTCCGGACACAAATGTGTGCATATATACAGGATTCCATTACCGTCAAACTGTAAGTGTGACCTTGACCTTTGAGGTAGGGACGTGGATCTTGCTTGCGACACATCGTTTTGATGTGGTTAACATTTGTGCAAAGTTATTTTAAAATCCTTCAATGCATTACAAAGTTACAGCCCGGACACGGAAATATGTAAGGGCGGACGCACAAATGGACGGACGCACAGGCGGACGGTTCGATTTTAATATGCCACCCTCCGGGAGCATAAAAATACAGAAATGATTTGTTCATGTAGTTATTTATACTGGAACCTTTATCTTTGATGATCCGTTCTAAAGTGTGTTAATTTCAGACAGTTCGTTGAAACTTATTTTTTCACCAAAATCTGCGGGCGAATAGCTTTAATCACTATAAAGTTGAGAAAATTATTCTTGATTTTCAGTAACAATTCTTAAACCTTTATTATTTTTATTATTATACTAATTGCCAAGATAAGGAGAAAAATCAGCAATTTATGCTGAAAACCTCTTATCTGAATGAGTCATATGACGACTAGATTCTTAATTTTTTGTATACACTGAAAGACTGACCTTTGGTCCGGAACGTTGCCTGGATGGAGTATATAATTCATCCCACCAATCGCAGCACCACAGTCCCTACAATTTCCAGCAGTTGTTGGGCGTCCACACTAAGAGAAAATTTCGAATTATTATAAAGCTTATAAAAACAAAAGAATTTTGTAAAATGTGAAGAAAAGTGAGCTATGTTGCTTGAAAGTAAATGGCTTGCTGTTTACAGCTATCGTTATTACAGAGAAGAGCTATGTTGGACATGGCCATCGTCCCGCTGAGCTGTGTTAATCTCACACTTCTATAGATTCTTAAAAATCTACACCGTTATGTCGTCTATAACTTTATGCAATTTGAATCAATTCAGTTAAGTACTTATGGAGTTATGGCCCTGACAAAAAAAAAAAGAAATAAAGGGAGATAATTTAAAAAATAGGACAAGCTAGAGTTAAGGACCTTGTAGACTGCACTTCCTCTTAAGAGCAATTCTCTGTAAGCACCAAAATCTGGCGGCACGCATAGTCACGGATTTGTATAAAATTGTGATATTTTTGTAGATCTACCTCATATTTAAATTAAAAGTGTATTTTGTTTTTTCAAATTCCTTCGCATTTCTATGGCAACGGTGTCCAAAGTTTTGAAAATTGGCAGTTTTTCAAAAAAGGGACATGCTCCTACTGTATATGTTGATGTTTTATAGAAGATATTATGTAAAATTTGTTATTTTTATGCCTTTTCCTTGGAGAAGAATGTTTGTTTCAACACTCTGTCACTGAGAATAAGTTCTATCTGACCTCGAGATGAAAAAAAAAAAAACTTTAAACTCATATTTTTAAGTCAAAAATGTGACTTTGTGGGTGTTTTTAGTCTCTAAAATCTAAATATCGCAGCCACATCCAATATTTTGACTCATATACTCTGTAAGTGCAAGTTTCTATATCATGAAATCAAGAATAAAATCAGTGGGCACTCCTAAAATGAATGTACAATTGAATGCTGAATATTGAGAAAGTAGTGGTTTTTAACCTAAATTTTCAGTATTTGTTACCTCCCTTTATCATGACTCATCACAACAACAACAACAACAATAATGGCTGGAACTGTCTGCATTTTGGCATTTAAGGATGAAAATAATGATAAAAAGTTATGTGGAGGACATTTTTCTTACTAAGAAGCCTTACTCAAGAAGAGAAGACACTTGTTTTATCAGAGATATCTTGTTTATATTGAATGTAACGGAGAAAGGCGGCTATGATGCGGTGTTAATGAAATAAACAAGATCACCGAAGGACACATATACCAAAAGGAGATCGCCATGTTACTAAGTAACCCAGTCTACGTTCAATAAACATCTTGACACGCGAGAAATACAATTTGCAATCAATTAGCAACCAAATAATCCGTTTAATAATCGATGTTTACTCAACTATTAAATTGCCAATAAACAAATTACACATGTCAAAGCGCACATGTCAACCTTTAAATCGCTGTGTTGTCTCGCCGCTTTTGATTGGCTTAAAGTGTTTTATTGACCAATGAAAGCTGATGTAACAAACGGTAGCCAGTAGGCGGTGCGGTATCGAAATTGACACTCGAAAACATTGTCAGTGTTTACGAAAAATAGAGCATCTTTGTTTTCGCTTTCCTATGCGATCACGGAGAATCGGAGAATCATTCAATTAATAAACAAATCGGCGAAATAATGAACGGTTTGATGATTTTGCAAACATTGTCGCCGCCGTCTTATCTTGTGTGTAATTAGTAAAGTTGCTGCCGATAAAAATATTTTTTTGATATACTTTTACAATATAAAAAGAAAAACTCCTTAAAAATACGATTTTCACAGCCTTTAAAAAGGTACAGAAACTTGTCCAAAACGCCACTTGTCAACATCAGTTACAATGGCTTCTTACAAGCTTTCATTTACCAGGCAACATCTTTAAAAAAAAGAATAGTTTGTATGTCTTTAGAAGTAAGGATTGGATTTGAAATGTAATCCTGTATTGGTTTAAGCAAATTAAACAACACAGGACTACATTTTAAAATACAAAACTTGCGTCAAAGGTATACCAAGGTCTTTCAAATAGTAAGACCTTGGGTATACACAGTGTCTTTCAAAGGCCCCCAAGTATAGCTAGAATATCACCATTTGCCTTTGGGAAGTGAAAAATTTTCGCCGCGCAACCCAGCAGGAGTGGATACCCCTCCCTATCACTCCGAAAAAAGTGGCTCCAACTTTTTTCAGCCCAGTGTGTGCCCTGTACTTGTGATCTTTTCGAGAAAATGGATCTTTATTCCTCTTGGAACAGGTGAGGAACATACTTTATAATTATTACTGTGTTATAACATGTCTTTATTATTATTATTACTGTGTAACAGTGATAGATACATTTTCCTTGATTGTGTCACATTACACATTCAGATCTGAGATAATTATTGGCAAGTGACTCTGCCTATAAACATATAGCAGCCAGTGAAGATTATGATCAGTTATCCTAATTGATTTTGAGTATTCAGTTTGACACCTTTCACACACTTATTTTCCGCGTGGGGGAGGGGGGGGGGGAAGGCTGGGAATGAACAAAGGGGTCACCTACAGACTGCAAAAATTGCTGTTTAAATCCTGAAGCTAATACTCAGGGTCAGATGTGTTCTAATTCCCCGGACCCGTACTAGAACTTGAAGAACTAAGGTCAAATTCCCATCCCATGCGCCAACAGCACATCGAATTCCCATCTGTCGGGCGAAAAAGGCTGTCTAAAGTCCGGCGGAACTCACACCTACGGGGAAAAATAAAGAGAAGCGCATCATAGATCTGATATTTTAGAACTGTCAAACCTTTACTTTAAGGAAGTGTCTCCAGGTCCGGGTCCGGATCCCGAGCTAAAAGTCTCCAGGTCCAAGTCCGGACCTCGAGACTAAAAGTCTCCCGGTCCGGACCCGGACCCCGAGACTATCCATATATAGCTTGTCTCCAGGTCCGGGAAATTTATTTCATACAAACTCAGTTATATGTTCAGCTTATTAAATCATTTAAAATGTCATTTTCTGGCAATTACATTAAAATGGAAAAACAGAATATGTTTATCGATACGATCACAATTTGCACAGTATGCTTTTACCTGTGAGCTATGACGTATATACGCGGACCTAAACATAACGGAGCAGTCGATGTCTAACATCTAATTGGGATATAAACTGATATTTACAAGTGACATCGTTTTTCGGGTCGTACCGATGATAGCCTCTTTAGAGGATGGTGGACCCAATAAGCACGTCGTTTTTGGGCATGAAATGATCCTCTGCTTAGCGTGTGGTAATGGAAAGGAAAAACTTTAATAAATCTTGTTTGATTGATCCAATACCAAGGTAATAAATGTAAAGCTTGTAAATTTCATGAAAATACCTTAGAAATCATCTTTTGCAGATAAGTTTAATTGTTTTTCATGAAATAAGTTTATCTTTATAATGGATATACTTGGCGACTTCGGAAGGCCTGCAAATTTTATTTCACAAATCTTACAACTCATAAGCGATTGGTACAATATTTTATTCTCTTCTACTATATAGCAGCATGTGACTATCTACCGTAATTTAATTTCCAGAGACAGAAAGTCGTTAAAATTTTCACCAACAAGAAATTTGTGTGCCATCTTGGCCGGATAATAAAATTTAACGAACTGACAGAGACTTCGCGTTATAGAAAAAACATTTTCAATAACTTTCAAATGAACCGCTTGTATTGTTTCGTCTTAATCGGAAGCAATTAAAGTTCACACCTCTTGGACAATCTTTGACCGTTTGTATTGTTGTCCGTCTGAGGTGATGTTACTCATAAGGCTGGACAGTACGTGATAAGTGTGCAAACACCATTTTGATTCTAAATAAATGCCAATTAATGTTCGCACCCACCTACGTGATCAGACCGCTGCAAAAACTAAGGGAACAATGTATTATTACGCAGCGTAAAGCTTAAAATTCCTTCTTATAACGTACAATTGCATTTTATAACATGTGAACTTCAATATATTATGGAAAAAAAGATAACAACACCAAAATAATAATGATGATATACACTTTCATAATAAACAATAATATAAATATGTTTTTATTAAATTTGAACGAGGCATATGCATACAAAAATAAACGATGAAAAATTCCATGACCTGGAGACAAGCTGTATATGGATAGTCTTGGGGTCCGGGTCCGGACCTGGAGACTTTTAGTCTCAAGATCTGGACCCGGACCTGGAGACACTTCCTTACTTTAAATGATGGTTAGGGCCCAACAATACTATCTCATTGGCTGTCATGTAGAATCATTTGGAGTAATGATCAGCATGCACATCAATACAAGCTGATCATGATCTGCACTGTTGCTATTTGTCACTGAATTTTCACTGAACCGCCTTGAAAAATTAATGGTAATGCCCACAACTCCACGTGGAAAGATTGAAAAGTAAATTTTAGAAATTTAGCAGGGTTATTAATACATATAGGTGATCTATAATTTTTTGTATATAATTCTATGAATTAAAAGGATTTATGTTTTACAATAGTTCATTCAGAGTGAATATTATGGTAAAAACTGACTGATTTCAGGATTCAAGCATGGACATGTTACATAAGTGGAGGTTTATCAAGAACCTAGTATGAAAGAAAGAATGGTAATACACAACCACATATTTATTACATGATGTTCCATGTTTCCAGTGTAATATAATCACTTTTTTATATTACCATGTATGTTACATATAATGCGCCATCACAAACTTTGTGTTATTGCTGAAACTTTTCAACCAAGGAAGGTCATATGATAAAATGAATCTGACACTACTTTATCTAAAACATCTGCAAACTGCATTTTTAAGTACTTTTCCAGAAAGTGAATTGTTTTTACACTTGGTTCATTTGTGGGCTTACATCAGTGTTATTGTTGCTGAAAAATAGGAAGTTGTTTCCTCTCATTAACTTCAATTCTAAAGGAATGATGATTTCAATGAAACTTGAAATTTGGAAGTTCTCTACAAACCTTTGTGCAACTATGAATGAAGTGGTGATAAAATTTTCATGACATGTGAACATTTCTTGTATTGGGCTTTACATGTACATGTACAATGTATATCCTACAAAAATTATATACCTGTATTCTTATTACAGATGATGTTGACACAAGCTGCTATCATGAAGGCCCTCTCTCACAAACTTACCAGTGCACAGTCTACAGTGAACCATGTTTTAGTCCGGCGTCAGACTCGTCATTGGAGAATGTGACAAAATTAGAGGCATTAAATGAATTTTTAAAGACAAACAGTATCAGTCCCATGAAACAATTACATAATCATTCTGTTCTCAGTGTCAAGTGAAAGAACACAATTAAGATATATTGACAAAGCTAAACAGTGCATTAAGTCAGTACTATAGTCAGTTGTAAAAGCTCATGACAGCTTATGTTAATTGTAAATGTCCAGCCAACACAAATAAATATCATTTTATCTTATCTTAGTACTAAAAACTATTTTTCCAAATGATTTGCTAAACCTATTAGAGTATGTTATTCAAAAGCTCTATCAGTCTGTATTCTCAGAGAAAAAGACACTTCGCAGCATTTCAGACACAAGCTAGCAGTTGTGCAGACATAACTGTCCATCATCAAGGAATGAGCATCATTTGCTGTAGTGTTAAACTTTTAAAATACTTATATCTGTAGAAAAAAAGTATTTTTTAAAATTATGGTGGAATAAGATCAAAAGTATTTTCATTACAATGTATGTTATATCACTTAATTTTAAGGGACACTCCTTACAGCTGTACCGCAAACTATTTTAAAACTCTGATTTTACTGATAGCGACTTGAATCAATGTCTTTCAAATAGTACTATTTGAAAGACCTTGCTTGAATGTATAGTTTAAACCTCTAGATTAAATAATAATAGTTGCAAATACTCTATTATTTATTCTTTTGAAGTTATTTGATTTGACACCTGTTATAGGGAGTGCCTCTTTAAGAAAAAAACAAATGCAATAGAAAGGGTTATGTGCCTTTGGACGTAGACAAATATGTGACATATTTTTAGAACTGTTGGTTTGCATTACAGACTTTAGCTTTAGCATTTTTAGCTAGCTCATCGTTTGTGATCGCCTGGTGTCCGTCGTCTGTCTGTCATCTGGTGTCTGTCGTCTGTCCACACTTAACCTTGTGTATGCAGTAGAGGCTGCATTTTAATGAATCTTGGTCAGATTAATGACAACCTTGATGAAATCTAGGTCAAGTTCAAACATGGGTCATCTGGGGTCAAAAACTAGGTCACAGGGTCAAATCATAGAAAAACCTTGTGTATGCAATAGAGGTTGCATTTTCATTGGATCGTTATGAAACTTGGTCAGTATGATTGTCTTGATAAAATTAAGGTGGAGTATGAATATGGGTAATCTGAGGTCAAAAACTAGGTCACCCTGTTAAAAACCTTGTGTATGCCATATAGGTGACATTTACAACCAAATCATCATGTAAATTGGTCAAAAGGTTTGCCTTGTCAAGGTCAAGCAGAATGTTTATGTTTTTGATATATAGTTTAGGGTTGAAGTTTGGTCAGATCATAGGAAAACCTTGTGTATGCAACAGAGGCTTCATTTCTCATTGGATCTTCATGGAACTTTGTAAGAATAAGTGTCTTAATGACATCTAGATAGAGTCCGATAATGGATCATCACGGGTCAGAAACAAGGTCACCAGGTCAAATAATAGGAAAACATTGTGTATGCAATAGAAGCCTGACCTTGACCTTTGCATTGAGAGCAATGTCACTCAGGTGAGTGGTATGGAGCCATCATAGCCTTCTGGGTTTTATTTATAATAAATGATAAAACTCGACTGAGGCCCCTGTTATATTCTGTTTTTATGGTACATGTACATGTTAGTTTTATCATGTCTGTACACATTAGAATTATTATTTGATTATTTTACCGATTTTCATTGTGACTCTCACGTTTGGTGAATTTAACTGCTAGGCCTGGAAAAAGGTTTGTGTTTTTTTTGTTGAGATTTTGCAAATTTTCATATAGAATGTAATTATAAAGAGTCAAATTGAAAAACTTGTACATGTAAAGTAAAATAATGATATAATTGTTAAAGTTAACAGTGCCTAATTACAGGCCAAAATAATATTTCACTAAGCTCAGACATGTGAATCAGATGCAAACAAAAATATTTTTGAAACAAAAAAATTGACTGACTCTTACTGCTATGTAATACCAAACAAACATTTTTTTCCAGGCCTTATTCAACTTACCATGAAAACAAGATTAAACATCTGCATATCATGTATGTTATACAAATATATATGATTGAAGAATGTAGAATTAAAACATTTCATTTGTGACTTTGAAGTTGTCATGATCTGAACATTAAATCTTGTTTTTGTCAAGGTGATTGTGACCTTTGTTATTAGTGAATTCCAACCCTTGGAAGGCCATCTCCATCCAATGTCCATTAGCTCTACAGTTTCCTATAAATGAGACCATTCAATTCAAGAATGATTCATCAATCAATTCCCATTTGAACCCTGTCCTACCTTTGTTTTGTAAGTAAATCTCCAACGAATATTAGCTGACCTTTGTTGACTCTTGACCTCAATCCCTGATACTGACCTTTGCTAACGTGGCAACCTTCACCACACAGAGTCCAATTTACAGATGTGTTACATGTTTTGTATTTACGAATTCCCAATGTATCACAAATACTTTCTATACGCCAGTGGTCCCAGTGGACAACCTTGTTGCAGTTATTATCTATACAAACATGCCTAATCTGCAATTTTGTTGTCATAGCAACCATTCTGATTTTTTACAAAGTTTAGCTTTCAGCTATGGATGGTTTAATAAGTGTTCTTAACTGTCCCATAGATAGAATGCATTATTTTAATAAAAAATGCATATGTTTTCTTGGAAATAGTATGATCATAGCTCACCTGTAGATGACCAATAATATATGAAAAATTGGATTTTTCAGTAAAACTGATGATCTTTAATATTTTTGTAAATGTAGCATGGTAAATTATTCATTACGTATTTATGGAGTATTCATCTATGAATTAAAAGGTTTTTGCTTTATGCTTTTCAATATTTTTTTTGTGATAAAACAACATTTTATCCAGATAAGTAGCTGCATAGACATGATGGGTATGTGTGAAATATCGGGCTATATAAATTTTTATAGTTTTATCCGACTTTTACCTGTCTTTAAGTCTTCCATAAGGCAAAGCGTTTGATGTAAAACTCAGACTTCATGCCATACAATCTGAAGCATCCTTCTGATCAAAATCATACCAAGATATTGGCTATTGAACATGACATAAACAGAGAAATTGCTAGCAATTGTGTTGTCATGGCAACCATTCTGTATTTTTTTTACAAAATTTAGCTTACAGCTATGCATGGTACAATATGTGTTCCTCACTGTCCCACAGATAGAATGCATCATTTTGATAATAATACATAAGCTATCTTGAAAATAGTACGCCTATAGCTCACCTGTAGGCGACCGATAATGTACAAAAAACAGGATTTTACAGTAAAATTTATGATCTATAATTTTTTTGTTTATAAAGTGCCCACTGATTTTATTCCATCATGTTACTGACCAATGGTTGTTCTTTCAGGAAATATGTATCACTTTACCCAACACCGCTGCATTTTCTTGCTATTTTGATTTGAAAATGGTCTTATATTTCCAATTTTCAACAAAATTGAAAATTTGCTTTTGGACCTATATTGTAGCCGAGAATAGAGACCTTTACCAGTGTCACTATTAATAAATATAGGGTCATTATTCATAACTAACTACATGTCTTTCATTCTACAAACATCGAAACAATACAGATATTTCTTGTTTTTAGCTCGACTATTTGGAGAATATGGAGAGCTATTACAGTCACTTGTGCGTCGGCGTCGGCGTTGCTTCTTTGGTTAAAGTTTTGCCTGCTAAGTACTATCATGCACATATCTCAGTAACCACTTATGATATTGACTTGTAACTTTGTTCATGTCTTTAGGGGTGTTATACAGTCAAGTCAGATAACTCTTGTTTAAATTTTAGTACAAATTATGGCCCTTGTTTGACTTTGAAAATTTGGTTAAAGTTTTGCCTGCTAGGTACTATCATGCACATATATATCTCAGTAACCGCTTATGATACTGACTTGAAACTTTGTTCATGTCTTTAGGGGTGTCATACAATCAAGTCGGATAGCTCTTGTATAAATTTAGTACAAATTATGGCCCTTGTTTGACTTTGAAAATTTGGTTAAAGTTTTGCCTGCTAGGTACTATCATGCACATATCTCAGTAACCACTTACGATATTGACTTGAAACTTTGTTCATGTCTTTAGGGGTGTCATACAATCAAGTCAGATAACTCTTGTATAAATTTAGTACAAATTATGGCCCTTGTTTGACTTTGAAAATTTGGTTAAAGTTTTGCCTGCTAGGTACTATCATGCACACATTTTAGTAACTACTTATGATATTGACTTGAAACTTTGTTAATGTCTTACGGGGTGTCACACAGTCAAGACAGATAAAACTCTTGTTTAAATTTAGTACAAATTATGGCCCTTGTTTGACTTTGAAAATTTGGTTAAAGTTTTGCATGCAAGGTACTTTTATGCACATACCTCAGTATCCACTTATGGTAGTTATATCAAACTTAGCAATAGTGTTCAGGGGTACATTTTGTATCAAACAATTAATTTACCAAAAATTAAATATATAGTGATAGATTTTGTATGATTCAACTTTCCTAGTTTATACTTAATAGTTAGCAGAATTTTGTTTTGCTATTATACTGATAAAAGTTTTGTTTTATTAGCAAACACCCACAATAGTCGAGCTTGCTGTCTTATGGACAGCTCTTGTTCAATATTTGAATGACAAAATTGGCAGTTGTTAGGTTAGGCCTAATCAGCAGTTTTGTTGTCATGGCAACCATTCTGTATTTTTTTTACAAAATTTAGCTTTCAGCTATGGATGTGTACAATATGTGTTCCTCACTGTCCCACAGATAGAATGCATCATTTTAATAATAATACATAAGCTATCTTGAAAATAGTACGCCTATAGCTCACCTGTAGGCGACCGATAATATACAAAAAACAGGATTTTACAGTAAAATTTATGATCTATAATTTTTTCGTTTATGAAGTGCCCACTGATTTTATTCCATCATTTTACTGACCAATGGTTGTTCTTTCAGGAAATATGTATCACTATACCCAACACCGCTGCGTTTTCTCGCTATTTTGATTTGAAGTTGGTCTATATTTCCATTTTTCAACAAAAATGAAAATTTGCATTTTGACCTACATTTTAGCCGAGAATAGAGAGTTTAACAGTTACCACAATCAATAAGCATATGGTCATTATTCATAACTAACTACATGTCTTTCATTCTACAAACATTGAAACAATACAGATATTTTCTGTTTTTCAATATTTTAATGACAAAATAGGCACTTTTTAGGAAAATTTAACCTCAATTTTGGCCATTTTTGGCCAAAATCTTCAATCCACGTTACCGTGGCAACCAAGGTTGTTTGGAATTAAAAATGCCCCATTACAGTATCAGTGCATGGAACCTTTCAAGTTCTGAAAGTTTCTTGAAAATCTGAGCCCATGCGTGCCAGACCCCTTCTTTATTTTTTTGGTGCTTACAGAGAATTGCTCTTAATGTTTACTGTCTGAGTGTAAAGGTTAAACTAATTCCCTTGAATACTTTCATGGTAAGTTCGGGACAAAAGTGTTATATTAAAAATCAATAAGGAGAGATAACTCAAAAATAGAGTAAGGTACGGTTATGCACTGCATCTTAATGTCTTCTGTATGCATATGAAATTTGAATCAATTCGGTCCAGTACTTAAGGAGTAATGGCCTGGACAAGAAAATTCAATAAAGGGAGATGATTAAAACAAAAGGGCCATGATGGCCCTATATCGCTCACCTGACTACCATTGGCTATAATACAAGGGGTCATGATCAGGGCTTCAATAATCTTCGGTTTTTCGGTTCTGGACCGAATTTTGACTTCAAAACCGATTCACAAATCTGAAAACCCATTCTAAATCGGTCTGAGAATTTTTACATTTTCGGTCCAAAATGTGTTGAAAATCACAATACACAAGCTCATGTCAACACCTACAGATCTGTTATATGCCCCCAGGAAGAGCAATAAACGTGTCAGATAGTCCGACTGTGACTTCGTTAATCGGTCGGTAATTATAGCAATCAGAGGACAAAGCCAAATGCCTCTGGCAATACTTCGATGTTTGCAGCCAGCCTATTTACTTGGAAAAGACCGATCCTTGATTGCTTTGTCGGTTATTGTAACGGTTATGTTTCGGGACTCCCGATGTTCAGTTTTAGAAAATAAATTAAATAACACAATTTGTAAATGTACTTTATTTAAATTCCACAAATGTTGTAGACCTATTTTTTTCCAGAATACGATTGTAATTTGTAAATCGTCGACCAGCGCATATTTTTGCAGGCTCTTTCTTAAGTCACAAAATAATGGTCATGTATTAAAAAATAAATTAATATTCTGCAAAAATATTTTCATGGCTAATTATTACACGGATCATTTCCGAGACATTCAATGACCGGAGCCGGAGACCGGCTTTTATTACCTACCTTAAAATATTGATCAACTTCAACAGGAAATGAATTTTGAAAAGGAAGATCGTATATTTTGAGCATGACATCACTGTATAGTCCTTTTATGATAACTTGAAAGTTGCGTCACATGATGTTTACGTTTGCTGGTATTATGAAAACACCAAAACAGGTAAGACAGGTTTTTGTCAATACAATAAGTATTTGTTTTTCACATAGTTGATATAAAACTAGTCATTGGCTTAGTGGTAACGGCAGTGAAATTGCATCATTTTATGACAAGGTCGTTGGTTCGAATCCCAGAATGTTAGGGTTTCTTTTTTTATTGTTTTTTTTTCTAAATCCCGTTTAAATTCTTTGATATTCAAGAGTTAACCCATTTCATGGAAATATTAACATCTGTTCTCGTAAAGTTCTAAATAGGAATGCGAGCAATGCATTAATTCATACATTTGTATATGGTATGAAATATCTACATACAAAATCTGGCAAAACGAGTTCTGTATTGACGAAAGGTTTACATATTAGACATGATATAAATGAAAAATAAAGTATCCAAAATAAGAAGAAAAGAAAACAAAAAGATTCATGAAAAATTCAGTTCACTTGGATTCGAACCTGAACCGTCAAAACTACGATCAAATTGTCTACGCACTAACCAATTGAGCTATTCAGGCAATTATTATTTTCTGCGATTTGTTAACTATTTATGTGATATTCTCCATAACAAGTACAGAGATAACCGTTATACCTGATTTACCTGTCAAGTTGAACCTAATCCTATGACGCGCTATCAAGTTATCATATGAGGACTATAAAAGGGCATAATAAAACAAGTGAGTAACTTCCCCTGTATTGCCGAAGTGGGTGGGGAAACATGATTTGCAACATCAAACGTCAGAGACTTGGCCCGGACCGACTGAGTTGACCAAATTATCGAAGCCCTGGTCATGATACTAAAATAATTCATAGAGGTTCACTACACAATACTAAATAACATTCCAAATTTCTATTATCTGCCCGTCGGCCTTGTGTTTTTTTTAAGTTTTCCTTATATAAGCCTATATGAAATCAAGTGATCTTCCCTCCCTCCCCCCCCCCTCCCGGGAAGGGTTAATTTTGACGAGGGGGTCATGATTTGAACAATCATGCTAAATGTCCACTAGACAATGCTAAATATCTAAGCTCTAGGCCTTGTGGTTTCAGGGAAGAAGATTTTTTAAGTTTTTCCTATATAAGCCTATGAAAATCCAAGTGACCCCCCATGAGGGGTCAATTTTGACCTGGGGGTCATAATTTGAACAATCAGAGAAGAAGATTTTTTTTTAAGTGTTTCCTATTTGTTGCCATAGCAACCAGAGTTCTGCATGGAATGGAATTCTTTGAACAACTTCGATAGAGCTTCATGCAAGGAACATCCCTGCAAAGTTTTATCAACATTAGCCCTGTGGTTTCAGAGGAGATGTCATTTGAAGGAAATGGTGGACGGACGGATGGAATGCGATCCTAATAGCTCACTCTGACACTTTGTGCCAGGTGAGCTAAAAATGTAAAGCTAGATATGAGGTCCTTGTACACTGCATTTCCTCTTAATGTCCTCTGTATGTGTGTAAAGTTTAAATAAATTCCCTTTAATACTTTAAATTTTATAGATAAGCTCGCGACAAGTGTGACGGAAGAAAGGACGGACGGAGCCCAATACCATATCCCCTCCGCCTTGGTGGAGGATAATTATACACCGAAATGAAATGAGTCTAAGTTACATTATTGCTTGAATTCATTCAATTGTTCCGAGATTATATATCTAGATAAAGGCATGTGTGTTGATGCTAAACTATTCTTGACTCTTGCTAGTCACGTGACTAAACGCTGTTTTATTCAATAAATGTGAAATACTGTTATGTTTTTCCCTATCGATTTTCTTTGTCATTCAATTATATGCATATCATCTTCTTTTCTGCAACTGGTATAACGAGAAGCAACCCTAAATCAGTATCATGGCAATCTCAGATTAAACTTTCGGTGTTTTTTTAATGTATCTGGTCTCCAAATGATATAAACCCTTTATACAGATTAATAATATAACATTTGTATGAATATATCAATTTTTCAACAACAAAAAAACACTACAAATACTTACATCGCCAATAACATACGGATGACCATTGGGACATCCTGTAAATAATATTTAATACTTATCAATGATAATGCATTCTATCCCTGCAAAAACATGTATGTATAAGCTCATTCTTAAACCTCTAAAGGCTATGGATAGATATTTGCCCTGTAAATGCTAACAAAGGTTATTTAGTTACAAGTTTGTATCATTTACAAAATGTATGAAATCACAACTGATTATAAAAGTCAACTTATAATAAAACTAGAATTGTGTCCAAAGGACACGGATGCCCCCACTGTGCAGATGTGCTCATAAACAAGAGCAAGCATATCTGTATGTAAGATTTTTATGTGGAACTTTTTCATTCCACTGTTTCATTTCTGTACATATACCTAAAATGATCTACAGGTAACCTTATGTACATGTTAAATTAAATTACAAATGTAAAATTTATATGTTCAATTATTTATATGGTATATAGTGAAAAAATCAACAAAGGGCCATAATTCTGTTAAATTTGGTCGCAACAAATTTATATGGTATATAGTGAAAAAATCAACAAAGGGCCATAATTCTGTTAAATTTGGTCGCAACAAAAATTTCTTCCTTTACTACCATCTACACATTAAAGCTGTTCATCCCTGGAAGTTTAAGCAAAATCTGCCATCCGGTTTAAGAGGAGTTGCGTTCACAATATTTCTATATGGTATATAGTGAAAAACTTAACAAAGGGCCATAATTCTGTTAAATTTGGTCGCAACAAAAATTCCTTCCTTTACTACCATCTACACATTAAGGTTGTTCATCCCTGGAAGTTTAAGCAAAATCTGCCAACCAGTTTAAGAGGAGTTGCGTTCACAAAATTTCTATATGGTATATAGTGAAAAAATCAACAAAGGGCCATAATTCTGTTAAATTTGGCCGCAGCAAAAATTCCTTCCTTTACTGCCATCTACACATTAAGGTTGTTCATCCCTGGAAGTTTAAGCAAAATCTGCCATCCGGTTTAAGAGGAGTTGCGTTCACAAAATTTCTACATAGTATATAGTGAAAAAATCAACAAAGGGCCATAATTCTGTTAAATTTGGTCGCAGCAAAAATTCCTTTCTTTACTACCATCTACACATTAAGGTTGTTCATCCCTGGAAGTTTAAGCAAAATCTGCCATCCGGTTTAAGAGGAGTTGCGTTCACAAGATTTCGGGACGTACGGACGGACGGATGGACGGACGGACGGACAAGTGCAACGCTATATGCTCCCACTTTGTGGGGGCATAAAAATCAACAAAGCGCCATAATTCTGTTAAATTTGGTCGCCGCAAAAATTCCTTCCTTTACTTCCATCTACACATTAAGGTTGTTCATCACTGGAAGTTTAAGCAAAATCTGCCATCCGGTTTAAGAGGAGTTGCTTTCACAAAATTTCTATATGGTATATAGTGAAAAAATCAACAAAGGGCCATAATTCTGTTAAATTTGGTCGCCGCAAAAATTCCTTCCTTTACTTCCATCTACACATTAAGGTTGTTCATCACTGGAAGTTTAAGCAAAATCTGCCATCCGGTTTAAGAGGAGTTGCTTTCACAAAATTTCTATATGGTATATAGTGAAAAAATCAACAAAGGGCCATAATTCTGTTAAATTTGGTTGCCGCGAAAATTCCTTCCTTTACTACCATCTACACATTAAGGTTGTTCATCCCTGGAAGTTTAAGCAAAATCTGCCATCCGGTTTAAGAGGAGTTGCGTTCACAAGATTTCGGGACGGACGGACTGACGGACGGACGGACGGACAAGTGCAACGCTATATGCACCCCACTTTGTGGGGGCATAAAAACTTACTATAAAACAATGGATTCTGATCAGCATCCTCCATTTGGTTTCTTGCTGCCAGCAAGGCTTCTTTAACATCGTCAAGGTCATCTTGAGGCATCGTGGGTAAAAATGAGTTCTGAAGTAAAGGGTAATAGATCTACTAAGTACTGTCTTAACAATACACATCGCTATCGATTGTTTATAAGTAACCATTTCTCATTTGATAAACATAAAGGGGCACCCCCTACATCATCTAGCAGATTATATTCTCGAAACATAGATTATGTGTTCAATGAACGTAAAATGATAAAAAATACAATTTAAAAGAAGAACCTATTGCGAAAAATGCCTCATTTTACCACAATAAAATTATTAATCAATATAGAGGCTTTCTGTAATAAATCGCATCCACCCATTAATTGTACAACAACAACTCTACGTAGATTATAGAATGGTTTACGGTACTGTAGTATATTTCAAATGCTGATTTTATCTATAATGACTAGGAATGCATAGTTGAAACTTTTAGATCAAGTTTTAATACTTCCAAAGATTTTATCAGTTATGTTTTGGAAGTTATTTAGTTCGACATCTGTTATGTCCCTTTAAGGGTGTCATGAAAAATCGACCGACACAGAAATTATAACTCCTGTATCAACAAAGTTTTGCTGTAATCTGATTAAGTGTCCTAGATTTTCACCAAACATATCTGTACAGATCATGATACATTGTATACGTTGTAAATAAACTACGCTTTCTTTCACAGAAATCAAATGGTGACTTATAACGAGTTAAAAAGTTCTCCTATAAAGCCAATGTAGTGCTGTAAGTCTTCTGTTCTTATATTGATCATGTACACATTAAACAGTACCTTTTTATCAAGTTTCGTGAAGTTCAAATAACGAATGTGACATAATATAGTGTTAGCAAGGTTTCACTACAAATTGGCCTAGTTTCAAACATTTTCACGTACATGTAATATGGCCCAAATTCTATACAGATTATGCAGATAGTGTCTTGGTGTTTCATAAAATCAAATCGGAAATGTGACATCTTGTCAAAAGAATACCTGCGAAGTATTGTATGTTTTCACCATACATGGACCAATTTTTTGTATTATTAAACCAAATTCAAACTGGCTAAGAGTTCATGTGTCATACACATTCTCTTGTAAAAAAAATGAATTAGTGAAGAAATGCAGGTCTATATTGCCTTTTGATAAATCAATGACCCATAACATTTGACTCAATAGTCTGATCAGACCCATAAAAAAGTTAACACAGATCTTTTTATCATTTACATTTTATCAAGGTATGTTTATGACTGTTGGAGAAATGTGGCTTCCAGAGTGTGAAGTAGCTCTTTTACCACCAACTGTCTGATCTGATTAGGCCAATTTGGATATTAACATCTAGTTATAAATGTCCGAATATAACTTCTCAAAACATGTGGCTTCCAAAAAGCTCACAGTAGGGTTTCCTTGCCATGACTCAAGTTCTTGTCTGACTGGAACATTAATTCAATTTGAAGGAAATCTTGAGGAAATAAATATACATTTAGGTTTGGTTATGAGTTTTAACAACTCAAATATAGCAATTTTTTCTTAAATCAGGGGCATTTACTCTTGACATTGGTCCTATATATCAATCTCATTATTGAACTCATCCGAAAACTTGTGGCCATACACAATTAAAAATGTTTTTCTAGAGTATTAACAATGTGAATGGGCATAACTGATGCAGAACATTCATCGATTCTCGAACGTCACCTTTATATTTCTATTCACAGGCTCCTGTGACAAAAACCTTTGAATAACCCTGAATTATAACTTACACAATGCGCACCACATTGATACTTCCCACCTAGTTTCATCAAATCCAGCAAAGGTTTAGGAGAAGAAGCACAAACACTATTATTTTTAATGAACAAGACTTTATAGCCGTGACCAATGACCCAAAATTATAATATGCACAGGTGGACTTCATATTGAAACTTCCAGCCTAGTTGAATCAAAAGTCACTAAGCTGGTTTGGAGATGAAGCATGAACAAGGTATAGCGGACAGACAGACGGACAGGTAAACAGACAGTAAGGAAATACCTGACAGATATGGAGTCAAAATAACCAAGGAGCGGCATAATTATATGGTTTATGGCATCCTGTCTAGAAACGTCTGCATCATTTCTTTCATATGACTTGGATTTGTCTTACTTACTGTACATGCTTGTGGACAAGTAATCAATGATAGCAAAGGTTGGAGCAATGTTCCATTCCCGTTAAGATGTGACATCACTATCAGGGTGTGCACAATAAGGCATTGGAAACCCTGTAAACGAAGATCTTCTTTTTCTACAATCACTAGATGTCTCGGAACAAGTTGGTTCATTATTAAGGCCTGAAGTAAATTCTGAAAAAAATACATATACAAAGTTTAACAGTGTGCTACATTGTAACCGGTACACACACAATTCATAGATGTTTCCATTATTCTATATCAATTTGTAAAATTTAAAACTGCAACTTTCTGGAAAACTGTAACGTTTTCTAATACTCTTCATAATTATAAAGACTAAAATTTTTGGTGTCAAAGTCTGCTCTTTTTGTGTCAATATTACAATTTTAGGACAGATATTATCATAAAATTGTATCAGCGCACTGAAATGAATTAGTTTGTCAAAAACAAAACAGGGAAGTATTTACAGCATTTAAACAGTTACTAGGAGCAGAAAACCTATTTATTATTATATATTATAATTATTGTATAATATAATTGCTATTATTATTATTACTATTATTATCATTATTATTGCATTTATAGAAGGATTTGGGTAGCCGTTACAATTAAAGAGAAAATAACATGGAGATAACTAAAACATCAGATATAAACAAGCTGAAATATTGACATACAACTCATACTTGGTTGCATATCCTCTAACAATGATAACAGCAACCACTCTTGTAGGCATAGGCATACTATCATTCTCTGTTAACATTTAGTAAACATCGAATTTGTTTCAGTCTTCAATTGTATCTTTTCTTGATGGCAAAACTTAAATGATCCTGTTGCTCATATTTTTTTCAGTGCTGTTGTCTAATATGTCATTTCTATGGTGTTTGATAGCCTATTACTTTTGCAAAATATAGGGATGACAATATTAATGACACAAAAATGTATAATTATGGTCATATTTTGATAAATCAAGGCCAAAAGTTATGGATCTACTGCTCCAATCAAACCAATAAATGAAATCCATTTTGTCAGAGGAATGGCTAATTCACAAATAATAAACAAGGTTAAGAGTGCTAGAGAAATGTGAACTAGCTTTATTTATTGTATCGTGTGTCACAATTGATTTACCTTACACATGTATTTTGGTAATAAAATTGCAGAAGGGCAATGATGCCGAGGGACGAAAAATTATTAAATTATAATATACAGTGGCACTATTGTGTTGAGGGGAGCTATATTGGTCAAAAGAGTAAATTTCAGTTTATTTTTAAGAATATAAGTGACATTGCATGTATTTCAAAGTGACCATCAGTTATCATTGGTTTATTCTCCTATATGAACGGAACATAGGACTTTGTAAAGGATTTTCTTTCCAAGTGAAAACCTGTAAAAGGTTTTGAAAACTCTGGTAAAAAAGAAAGAGGATATACTTTTGCCTTTACTGGCTGATGAAACAAACTTGTGTCAGTGTTAAGCTATGGTTTTAATTATTACCTTATTTTTAACTGCTTCACAAGTTCCAACAAATGTTGCCAATGTCTGTATCACCTGCAAATTTAAACTGTCTTATACAATACAGAACTTCAACTATTAACAAGCAAAACAGACTTTATGCAGCATATTGTTCGCAAAATTAAGTAGATCATTATGGAAAAAATCATTTCCTTTTAAAACAAATACATAATTATCAAATAATAACTTTTCAATTGGCATTTTAGTAATACTGGGGTACAGAATTAATATACAAATCTTTTTCATTGCAAATACAAAGAAAGCCTTTCATAAACATGTTTTCATACTTACACTATAAAACAAAACACATATTAAATGTATATGTTTCATCTTGCTTAATATATGTTACTTTAACATTATAATACTACTACTTATAAAAGTCATACAACATTTAATCCAATTAAATTGTAATAGTTGGGAAAACATAAAATTGTCAGTATATTTAATATGTTAATGGTGTTAAAATATTTCTTCAAGTTTTTGGCCATTCTTACTAGGACGCCCAAAACACAAATTCTAATTTTTTAAATGAAATTCCCGTATCACACTATTCAAAAGCTGATACTTGCTCCATTATGTCAGCAACACACACAATTTTAAACACGGGATGTTTTTAAAATATGCATGCCCTCCTGACGACAAGCAATATTAGATGTTCGCAATAAAGGTCACCGCCACTTTGACCTGTAAACCTCACAATCAATAGGGGTCATCTACTTGTCATGACCAACCAACCAACCTACCAGTTTTGAGGACACTAGGCCAAAACGATCTTTAGTTATTGATCTTGTTTTTTTGTGTTTAAGTATATCAACACTATGACCTTTTCACGTCAAAATCAACAGGGATCATCAACTGGTGATGACAAATCCACCCATAAGGTTTTATGACACTTAGTTCAATGCATTTTCTAGATATTGATCGGACAAGTTTTTTCTGTTGAAAGTCACCATCGATAGGGGGTCATCTACTAGCCGGGAATAACTTACCTACAAAGTTGTCAGACACAAGGCCAAAGCATTCCTTAGTTATTTATTGGACAAGAACTTTGTGATAAAAGTTTCAATGACCTTAATTTAACCTGCTGACCTCAAAATCGACAGGGGTCATGACCACCCTACCTACGATATATAAGGACACAGTAGTCTGTTTCATTCCATAAATATAGATTGGACAAGATTTTTTTCTGTTGAAGATCACTGTGGCCTTGACCTTTGAGCTCAAAATCAAAAGCTTTCATCTAATTGTCATGACCAACCAACCTTCCAAGTTTAAGGAACCTAGGCCAATTCATTCTCTAGCTTTTGATCGAAAAAGGGTTGGTCTACAAGCAGACCGACCGACGGGAATGTGCAAATCAATATACCACCCACTCACCGATGGGGGCATACTTATTACTTTCACGTTACTTCTCCATCAGAGGTATTACATAAATTGGTAAATTTACAACAATGTACAAGGTTTTACCTTCTGTGTCACCTTCCTTTGCTCGGTTTGGTAAAGGTACGCACTTGTTATCTCTCTGTGCACAGCTAGTTGTAAAATTGGTTCAATTCTCACACCAGCCGTATACAATTCCTACAACCATAAACCAAATCAAAGTAAAGCCTAATATTTTAAAACCTAATAACAGGCTTGTTAACAACACCTAAATGTCAAGGCTTTGATGAAACAAATTCTAAACATATTCAAGTGGACATCAGTATTTAGGCCAGGAACAGAGAAACAATTACTGCAGATTTCATAATAGCGCGCCGTTTCAGTGTTTGTTGCGTATCGATTGAATACAGGTAATGAATGACTAAAGCGTTTGTAGGCGGAGCTACATTTTACACATACGGACAGCAATCAGATAAAGTGTGTCTGTGTTTTCATAGTGAGAAAAAAATATAAATCGGTCAAATTGTTTACGGCATTTAATGGTATTTAGTCAGTGGTTACGTACATGTTGTTTGTGTGCTAGAGTCCCATCAAACAAGGGGATATACGCATACAACATGTACGTGTAAATCCGGTACAAGTGTCATTTCACTTGCATAAATTTAGTGTAAATATATGTCGCAGTAAAATGAATAAAAATATTGTAAATATACATTCTATTTCGCTCGTCTATAAATGATCCGATCGCAATACTTGCACATTATGCATTATAAAATACGACTATACTGATATCTTCTTACAACCATGCTTACTTTGCACGTGCTGTATTTGACTTACATGTACAAGAATGCTAAAATGTTTCTGTCGATGCTCTGAAATCTGTAAAATGATAATCTGTGTAGCAAGAAATGTAACAAAGGCCGTTGAATTTTGTTTATAATTTATCTGAAGACAGGATTTATATCTATCAGGTACACTTTTGACTATTAGATTATTTCTACAATTCTTGCTGAAGATATCTAGCGCACATGTCATCAGAGTCGTTACGCAAAATTGGAGAAACCAGGCTTTCACAAAAAATGTAGAGCGTTTACCGCTACCGGAAGTCCAACTATTTAGACATAATGCTTGTTTCTACATGATTTCTATTTTTGGTGTTTATTTTTTACATCTTTGTTAGCATGACTTTCCTCAATGAATATAAAAAGTAAAATATCATAAAAGTGAAAACTAAAGATAATAAATGCGAGGTCTTTTTTCTAGGACTACCAGTACATCACATTGCCAACAAGTTGACCTATCGCCAGTACAAATGAAATTTACTTTGTTTTATAAGTAGTTTCGTTCACTTCATTGGTGACGATTACATGTACAATCGAGCCAAGTTTTGATGCTTTCAGTTTGTGTTTATTTCATCGACACGCGATTTGACTTTTCGCAAGTTTGTACAGCGATACATTTACCTGAATCTGAGATGGTACACGGAAGTTTGCTGTGCACAAATATTTACATGCAGAGCGCATGTATAATGTATATCATTTACCATAAGTTTAAGAGTGGTCACTCAATGATCTAGACATTCTTTTATAAATTTTACGAAGGTGAATTTCTGTTTTCTCGTAAAATACAATCGACGCTGATGCAACAAAACAACAATTAGTATACATTTCTAACCACGCTTTAGAAAGGATTTCCGGTATGAAAAAATATACAGGAAAGATGATTAAGGTTGCTATATTCTCTGCAGGTTCAACAGTGACTCACGAATCTAAAATGTCTTAAAACAGTTCATTCTAAACATCCTGCAAGAAATGTTCTTGGAATCATGTTTGTAAAACGTTCCGGTCGTATAAGTCAGACTCTTTACAACCGTGTCTTCTTAGCTCAGCAAACGTTTCAGATACCTAGCTTTCCATCTACATTTTATCATATGGCCTATATTATAGAAAAGTATAAAATCTTTGTTTCGTGTAGATTATAGAACACGCAGTACAGTTCGGTTTCGTTTGTAAAAATTGAATATAAGTTGTTTTATGAAAAAAACTTTAGAGGTTTAAAATAAACCAATTTTATCCAAAAAGAATACATAAGCACTAGATTCATAAAAAATCAATGTCGCAATTGTAGCTTGAAGACTGTCAGTATAGTAGTCAGTGTGTACGATAGATAAAGGTATCGATTTGGGTGGAGCTAACTACAGAATGTGACATCAACGTCATTTACTACCTGTGTGTAAAGCAAACACTGAAACGGCACGGTATTATGAAATCTGCAGTAGATATTACTCAAGAGTTGTATTGCTACTAGTACCTGTATAATTTCTGTCAAATGATGCACACTTTCTCCTAAAGCTACTTTTGTTACGGATTCTCTCACACGTTTGTAATCTTTACCACACACAATGTACCTGTCACAAACTTCAACTACCTGGAAATAAGTTTTCAAAATTATGATCAAGTTAAATATTAATTTTGTCTCCAAACCTTACTTATCATTCAATTAATTGTAATTTCTCTGAAAATGTTCAATTTGTTTGCTACCTAAACTAAGCATACAATGCCAGCAAGGTACATGTATGCTTTTGTTTGTACGAATATTTACAACAGCATTTCTGTGAATACACACAGGGCTCTATAACTGTCAAATACTTATTACACATTCGAGAGGTAAGTCCAAGGGCGATAGTGAATGGCAGACTGGGAACATTTTATGAGGAACATCTCAAAATTATAAACATTTCAAATTAGTAATTAGTTGTCATATTAAAGGTTATTTTTGCAAAGGCCATAATTTCAGAGACACACTGTTTTGAGGCACCTATAATGACAATTACTTCCCCTGACGGTTATGAGTATGTGTATCTCTTGTTTGCAGGCGAAAAAAAAATCGGTCTAAACATTTAAATTTTATGTTCGCAATTATAAAATATATTTGCAATGATGCGTCTCTGAAATTATGGTATTTGCAAAAATAACCCTTTATACGACTGCTAATCACTAATTTGAAATGTGTATAATCAGGAATACTCTATAACTGTTCTGGTATAATTTTGAGATTCCCCATAAAATGTTCCCAATCCGCAATTCACTATCGCCTTCCGACTTACCTCACAAATGTCTCTTAAAAAGTTTTGAGCATATCTTGTTTTGGGCATACAGGATAACTTGTACAGAAAGGAATGGATTGATTATACCGATGTCAATTTCATTTGAGTCAATCCATACTCAGTCTGACTGTTTTAAATTAAACCAAAATATTTCTTTGTCATTTGAATCCATCACAATTAAAAACACAAAGGGGATGAAGTTTCCTCCGAGGAGAAATCTATGGTTGGGCTTGGATAAACAATCTTAACTTAGAAAATTGTGATTTACTCAGACTCTAAAACAAGATAGCGTCTGTAGATTCTAGAAGCTTAATAGGTGTGTCATTTTTAGTTTGTGAGCACGGCTTTAATTCATTTAAACTAAAATATAAATCTCAACATATTTCAAAAATACATGATTGTATTGATGTTTTCACAATAAACTTGATCAAAAAGAAATCGGAAAGAACAAACCTGATCTCTTCTTGTTTCTAAAGTGTTGATCCACCTTATGAATGAAGCTTCGCTCTCACAGACACGTTGGTATACATCCATACCGTGACACCTACACAGTTGTTTCACCAAATAAACCCTGCAAGATTATAAATTCCTTTACTTCTAATTTCTTATTTGTTTGCAAATAATTAACTTAAAGGCAAAGACACATTAACATTACGTTTGTGATAAAAGTACTTCTACAAGATCTCGAGCACCAGAGTTGCATGTATACTACTGATAAATGTTACTGTATATATTAAATTGATATTCTAACTTTGACAATTCCCAAATGAACTGTATATACATCAATCTAAATTGATTGGAAATGCTGCTAATCAAAAACTTTGTAACACAAACAATAAATTCTTGTCAGAAATTATATTGTATAAATTATAGCATAATCAGTATCAAGGCTTCAATTATTTTGTCAACTCAATCGGTCCGGACAGAATCTTTGATGTTTCTGAGATTGCCAATCAGGTAACCCATAAACCAAACTACTTTTGCAGTACAGCGGAAGTGAAGTAATACATACGTGTTTCATTAATGCGCTGTTACACTACTGTAATGCGCAAGTATAAAAGCTCCTAACTACATGTATTTTACGGTCACTTGATAATAAAATTGATCAATATAAAAATAATACTATCAAGCTTTAAGTTTATTTATTTGTACACCGAAAGGAAAAAAACAACAAATCTCTTGTTTGTTAACGCCACAATTTGGTCCAGAGCCGAAAAACTAATGATTATCAATACACTGAATCAGTATTATGTAAGGTTTCCTGACTAGGTCAAATGCTTATGGACTTATGTGCAACCAAGTTTCAAACAGCCCATTTTAACCAATTCAAGGACCATAACTACACCTTTAATAAGCACAACAACAATAAAAATCTCAGTTATACTACTTTACATCCTGATGAACATTGTAAAGTTCAAGGAATCTAGGTCATACATTTTGTGAGTTAAACGCGACACAAACTCAAAAAAAATTGAGTTTTATCGTTTCTGTTGCCATTCAAACCCTAACTCTGCAGTGTGTTTAGTCACAAACAAACCCCTAACTTACTGAATAACATTAATATAAAGGTATCATAACTCTAGGGCATATACTATTGGAGTTCCGCATCACAAAGTCTCAAATATCCCAATTTAAACTTATCTAAGGGCCATGGCTCAGTCTTTCCTGGATAAAGCCACAATCAAAAACCCCAGAGCACAACTTAATATCCTAAATATCATTACTGTAAGATGTCACGACTCAGTGCCATGTATTTCTGCAGTTACACGGAGCACAAAATGTAAAACAATCACAGACATACATTGATTGAAAAGAACCATTCTATATCTCCCCTTCCCTTACCCACCTCCCTGTCCAAATATAAGTGACACAAAAAGTAATGCGATTCTTTGACAAAGGAGAAATTTCCTGCAATTATCCCACATCATAGAAGCATGTACCTGGTCCATTTCACGTTTGAATCTTCACATAGGGTCTGTGCTGCCTCTATTAGTTTCCGCACATTAAGATCAACATCTCTTGGATTCACATCATTCATTACAATATTTGTAATAAATTTGGCAGCAATAGAAAGGCCCATTCTTGCACTTGCCAGTCCATATAATTTCTCTACAGTCAAATCTTCTACTATAATAGTTTTTGTTGCTCTGCGTAGGGCTTGTGATGGAAAGTATGTCGCATCCACACAGATTGCTGCCTCTTGTGTAAACATGTCCTAGACATAGAAAATACAATATTGACCTGAAACTTGATTTTCATTTAGACACCAACATAAATGCAACACATAGATGAAAAAGTCTAAGAAAAACTCGACCTATCACTAAATGTGAATAATACCCCTGAAGAACTGTTTCTTCAAATGAAGAAGCTAGTAGTAACAGGATACGTTGCAAAAAAGCTAAAAATAGAGATGTGGCTCTTGGCAATAACTCTGTAATTTGTCAAGATAGAGTTATGTGTGTTAGACCATTATATGAAAACAAATGAAGTTGTATTGTATTCAAACCAGTAGTTTTCAAGTTATGCTCCGGACAAGAAAAAGTAACAAAGGGCAATAACTCTGTTATTACTCAAGATGGAGTTTAGGTTCTTGTTCACTGCACTTCCTCTTATTGTGATTGACCATTGTATGAAGTTGTATTAAATTCCAACCAGTAGTTTTCAAGTTATGCTCCGGACAAGGAAAAGTTACAAAGGGCAATAACTCTGTAATAAGTCAAGATGGAGTTATGGTCCTTGTGCACTAGACTTCCTCTCAATGTGCTTAACCATTTGTATGAAGTTGTATTGAAATCTAACCAGTAATATGCTCCGGAAAAGGAAAATGCAATGGACCCACCGCCCAACCAACCAACCACCAGGTGACTCCTATATACCCACATTAACTTTGTTTTGAGGGTATAAATATATTGTGTAACAGTTACTTTGTATTTTACAAATAGTGTGTCCATTTAGACACCAACGTAAATGGAACACAGAAAAAAATATATTGTAAAGCAATGAATTCTAATATCACATGAACGTCCCGTAAAACACAGTTTTTGCTGCACGAGTCACCACAGGTATATTAAATATGTTTGAAAAATGTAACACTTAATGTCGGTATAATAATTGGTGGCTAAATTTGTTGACTAAAAGAAGGAGAAGATATTTACATTTGAGAGTGTCATGCTATTATTAAGTAACCAAAACATTTCGTTTTACTAAAAGATGAATACAATCACAGATCAGTAATTTTTACTCTTAACCTATATTTAAAAACAGCATACCATGTAATCACTTAAAAGTGTAAACGTTACCTCTAGACACTGAATTACAAGTAAGCAGAGTTCCACATACTGCTGTTCTTGTTCAGGTGAATCTTGTTGTACAAAAGCTTTCGCTTGTATCAAATAGTTTTCAAGGTTTTCTGTCACACGACTTTCACTACAGATAAAATAAGAAATTTCAACCAATTTGGAAAATCCAAAGACATCTTTATCATTTTATTCTTGAGCTAAACGTTTACTGTTGTGTAATATTTACATCTCAGTAAATGCCGTTTAAACTAGAATTTATGAAAATCATGCCCGTGCACCATTGCAAAACTGCACATTGATCAAGGAGGAAACAACTAAGTGTAATTACAGCAATATAGCTACTGTCTATCGTGTTTTGGTATTGCATATTACACTTCGAGTCATTGTCCTCTGCTAATAAATACGTTTTGATGGACCGTCAGTACTTATGATTAACCCTGACAACTAAATCTCATTTACTTGTTCTTTGGCAAATCAGTTTAAATAATTCATCAGAGTCAAAATAGGAACATTTTGGTACATCTATTTATAAATCTGTTCAATGGTTTATTAGGACAGTACTTCCTGCCATTTTTGCATAAAAGAAGTTATAAGAAAATGTAATTTACTAAAGTGTTAGTTCATTAGAAATATACAAACATATACCCTAATAGTTTTTTCAAACAAATGTATTCATCAAGTGAATTAAGGTATGGAATTTGTTCTTTAAATCTTATCTAATAGATAAAAACATAAGCAGTACATTTCTACTATCTCTCTTTCTTAAATTTTCTTTAAATACAAAAAATAGCCTTTTACAAAATTAAAATGAGAAACTGTTCCAAATTTTCTTAATTTTACAACTGTAATCAAATAATATACTAAAAGACTGAAGGCCCCTTTTTCCCATAAAGATTTTATTAATTTGCTATATAATAATAATAATAATAATAATAATAATAATAATAAAATCTTTATTTATAGAAGGTAAACACATTATGTAATTGTCACATATACTGGATATGTGGAAACTAGCCACTCCATTTATTGGCTGTTTTCGAAGAACTAAACTTATTTAAAGAAATTGATAAATGTCACAACAAGGGATTTTGTGTAAAAGTATGACAATGTCTGACCAATGAATATCCGCCTACATTGTCGAGTAGTTAGAGTCGTGGATTTGAAATCACTACATAACTACACTTTTTTATATTTCACCTTGTTCGCATGAGATGTTGCAGGAGGAAAGATCTAAATACAGGGTTGGGATCTATTCCTGTGTCGAAAACTGTCAGATCTCTTGTGCGCTGTTTCCCTCTTTTGGTGCAAAATATGTAACCTAGCAACTTCTCTACAACTTCTTCTGCTGGCGCAGTGTTGCCAGTAAAACAAAGTTGAGAAACAACGTCCATGAAGAACGTGTTGCATCTTTTCTGATATGCCTTAAGTTTTTCTATAGCATTTCTGAAAACAAAGTTAATAGCATAACAAAACAATTTTTTTTTACAATGGTTAAAATATACATGTATTTGCCTAACTGAAGGAATATCAGTTCTGAAGTATTTATTGGCATTATGTTTAAAATGTAATACAATGTATCCATTTTAGCAGTGTTCATGTCAAATAAAATAATCTTGAGTTCTGATGCACACTATGTCTTATAAACAATAAATTGACTGTAGGCCTGTTTGGTTTATAATTAAGTAGTTGAACGACAAACTGTTGTTTATTAGATAATGAACATGTACTTTTAGAACCCTCGTATGACAATATTGATGAAAATAAACTATATATGCCCACTTAGACGCAAAAAATATTACTTGTTAGCAATTTCACGTCCTGGAAGCAAGTCGTATGGAAACTTCTCTTTGCATGTGGTACAGGTATTTTTCCCTATAGCTTTCATTTCATCGTAACACTGGTCACACAACACATCCTTACAGGGAAGTATAACTGGTGGACCTTCCAGCGCCATTTCACAATCGCTGCATTTTACCTCTTCCCTGATATTCAAATACTTCCAGTTGAATTGGTAAAAACAGATAATTTAAGTTTATTCTGACAGTAGGTAAATACTCTTCGATACATTTGATACTAATTTTTAATTTAATATTTAGGAAATTCAATGTCGGTAGAGCATAGTTAAATGTTTATTTTATTCACCATGATTAAGGTGTAAATAATTGGATTGTCAATAGTCCATATGCTGGAAAAGCCCCACTATTATTGGTATAGTGTATCTAAGCTTACTCCAAGAACGGGCTTCACATATTTCTACAAAATAGCATTTATACAATGTTGATACATGTAACTATAAGTCATCATCATCTTTTTGCCAATTTTCATCAAATTGTTGCGGAATTATATAAAGGACTAAAATCAAATAAAACAGTATGATGAAAATGGAAGATAAACTTTTTTGTTTTATTTGTATATAAAAATCATATCATTAGCACATCAAGGCATAACTGATCCTTTGTTCATTTATATCTTTTAAAGAGTCCTACCCCATATATTCCTTCATTGCTTGTTTGTAACAGCCTTTAAGAAATCTTTCCACAGAAACCAGTGACTTCGTTTCTTTTAAATCTGTCTCTTCACCTAATATCTGTTAATATATTTTAAGAAAAAAACAACGTAAAATGCTTTAAATACATTTGTCAGTTCTACGTTCATATTTAGATTAAAAGTAGAATGTTGTTAGATAAACTTTTTTTTTCTTCAGACAACAAATCATGAAATACAAAAGCCATCCTCTGACACCATTAAACATAAAAACATTTTCTGTTACCATGTATCATTATGTGTAAAAAATCTAACCGTGCCTTTTGAGAAGAAAATGTTCATGCAGATGGTTCATGAACAAACAGACAAGATCTGGCCAGAAAAAATAGGTCTGAAGTTCAAACCATTTGTAGATACAATGTCATCGGCAATACAGAAGAATAATGATAGACACACAGACAAATGGACGTAGAATTGCACTTTTTGAGCTTACATATTTTATCTTAAATAACATGTTCAATCTAGCACTTTTGCAAATTCATTTATTGCCAACCCTCTTTTTTGTTCATTGTGAAAGTCTTTAGCACATTTCTTCCCTTTCCCAGCATAAATTCATTAAAAGAGCGACAATTTCCTTTGACCAAGCTAAAATTTGCAGAATAAATACGAAACATCACTAAAATCTCATTCTAGCGCTCAACATTTTCAAAGATCTCTTTTTATCACTGGGTTGACATCTAATAAATTGTGGAAAAATGGAACAGGCTCTATTCTCGCACAACAAATTTTTCTCATTTCATGTCACAGAAATTTTAACAAAAGTTGCTCAATGTGGGTGTTCACATAATGAACAATTCTTTTACAAAACATGAACAGTTACTTTGCTTAATCATTAATGTCTTTTATAACAGTTCAAACATAGTCAAACAGTGAAATAAATGGGCATGTACTTACTGTCCAAAGTGGCATACAATTTCTGATTGTTATTTTGTCTTCCCCTGCAGAAGCGCACACATGTTCCAAAAACAGTTTAACAACCATTACTCTATTCCATAAACCCCTAAAATTATATGAAGAAATTAAAATGAATGAAAAGCTGAAAGTAAAAAGAATCCTCAATGATATTAAGCTCTCAGTATCTGTTTACGTCTAAAACAAATTAGTTACTACAGTCTATACTAGAAAATGCTTACATGTATAGGTAAAATAACCAATTTCATAGTACCGGTACAATGTAAATAACACCAAATTAAAAGAGGGTCACGATGACAATACAATGCTAAACCTGAGTTACATTATACCTTATTTCTATGTATGATTATAACATAAACTGCACAGCCTTAACCCTGAAATGAGCATTTGAGCATCAACCCCCACCTTTTGATGTTTTGATAGATCGCAACATATGAAGCAACTCCATGAAAAATATAAAAAAAAATTATTCTAAGAAAAAAATTTTAAGGTTATATACTGTAACCCTTCATAAACGGCATACTGAATTATAGTCTATAAATATGTTTAAAACTCAATAAATGTGTTGAAAACATGTGAGAATTAAATTTTACCGAATATGTTTGTTATTAATAAATAGAAATTAAAGTATTAAAAATAAATTTGCTGGATTTAAAACTATCGATTAGGTTGGTCAAAAATGATGTTAACAAACTTTCACTATATACATGTGATTGTAACTGCTATACAAGTTAGCAAATTTTCATTTCATGTACGACTCCGGTAATTTTCTAGGAATATATATTAGTGATTGATATTTTTCTTTAACATTTGATGAACATCTTTGTTGAGAGTAATATCAAATTTGAGTGATATTATTTGTAGATGTGACCGATGTTTACCGGAGAGAAGGTATGGATAGTCTCCAAAAAAAATATATATCTTCTGAACTAGAATAAAGTTTTTTGACATGAACATGTATTCTGTAAATTAAATTCACTCGACGGATTTGTTCTTGTCACTTTTTTACATTTATGTGAATTTTACTTCTAATAGAGCAAACCGTTCACTGATGTTGGTATACCAATCTATTTGTGACCTTGACCATTAACCCACTGACCCCAAATCAATAGGGATCATGTACATGTTACACGGAACCTTCTGAACAAGTTTGACGACAGCTGAAAGGAATCTGTGACCTGTAGAGCGTTATCAAGGAAAATCTAATAGTGGTCAATGTGATCTTGACCTTTGACACACTGACCCCAAAAACAACAGGGATGATCTACATATTGCAAGAAACCTTCTGAGCAAGTTTGATGAAAGTTGAATGAAAATTGTGACCTGTAGAGTGTTATCAAGGAATTGCTATTGGAGGTCACTGTGACCTTGATCTTTGACCCCAAAAACAATAGGGAACATCTACAAGTTGCAGGGATCCTTATTAGCAAGTTCCATCAAAGTGAAATGAATATTGTGACCTGTAGAGCATTATCAAGGAAAAGTTTACGGATAGACGGATGGACGGTCTAACATATGGATACTTATGTGGGACTCAATTGTTCTCTCCATTGTTATTTTAGCCACGTAGGAGAAAACATAGCCACCTAAGAGCTTACAGAATGAATGACATCAAAGTGTATTTACTGTTACCAATTGTTCCTTATAGCCGCCTAAGTATCCAAATGTAAGCACGGACGGACGACAGACAGACCACCACGGCATAAGCTCCACTGGACTTTGTCCAGTAGAGCTAAAAACCCAACAAACAGGAAAATAGAAAAAGCAATTTATAGATTGTGTTGAAGATATGTACATGTATCTATCAGATTAAGACTGATACTTACTCTGCTCTGCGAACCGACTGAAAACTGTGAGCTCCATACCGATCAGGATCTTCTTTAGGGAGACTAATAACTTTTTCTACAATTGGCCTGTAGCAATGTACTTTATTCAACCAATGTGAACGACCTTTTTCATTATTGAGTTCAGTCTGTTTTGGGTGCAAGTTCTCAAGAAGCAAACACAATGCCGTAAATGTCTGAAAAATAAGCGTAGAGAATGAAATATTTTCATATGCATATAAAACAACAGATAAAATTACATTAATTTAGTGCAACATGATTGTGGTCAGTTTTATTTTTTAGGAATAATATTTAAGGCATTAAAATATTCCATAGTATACTTCCTTCAAAATGTGATCGAAGAAATGGCATTAACTCACAATTTCTGTAACTAATAGGTTGTTTAAACAAGAGCTATCAGTAGGACAGCATGCTAGACTTTTTTTAGTGCTTGCCAATAAAACAAAACTTTGACAGTAAAATAATGCCAAGGATCTGTATAAACAAGGGCAACTGTGAAGTAGCAAGTTTATCAAACTTAATTGTTTGATATCCCTGAAAACTACAGCAAAGCTTTAGATTAATACTTCAAGTGGTTAATGATGTATTTGCTTGCCAGTGCCAGTTGCACATAAGACTTCAACTAGGAATTTCTAGGTACAAATCAAGAAACATTTTCACCAGGTTATCTTCTCTTGCTTAGAGATATGTGTCATAATGGTACATAAGTATTCCAACTTTCAAAGCAGTATCTCAAATGGAAAAGTCAACAAGTGGACAAGAATGAAAATGTTGAAATTTGAATGAAGAGTCAAAAAAGGGCCATAATTCAATTGAAATCCTTGACAGAGTTACCTTCTCCTGTCTGTGTTTGGAAATCATGATGGTAAACAAGTATTATTACCTTCAAAGTAAAGTCTCAAACAGTTTGGTCAAAAAGTGGACTGGTACGAAAAACTTTACCATTATTCTAAGTCGATAAAGGGCCTTAATCTTTAATCAAATCCTTGACAGAGTTACCTTCACTTGTCTACAGATTGGGGTAATGATGTAAACAAGCATTCAAAGTTTTAAAGCAATATCTCAAAGGGTTAAGTCAATAAGTGGATTTTACCCATATTCAACGTATTTTAAGGGGCATAATTCAGACAAAAACCTTGATAGAGTTGTGTTCTCTTGTCTGTAGATGGCGGTCATGATGGTAAATATGGTAAGTTTCAAAGCCATACCTCTAGTGGTTTTGAAATAAAGTGGGGTGGTATGAAAAACTTAACCCAGGTATGACGCCGATGCCGAGGTGAGTAGGATCGCTCCCCTTTTCCTGGGAAAGTCGAGCTAAAAAGGCCACATCATACATCAAACATCATTACTCTCAGATGTCTGACAAAACAGACATGTAGTCACGTGCATATTTATATTGTGTGCTGTTTGAATAAATCTGAACAGTAATCGGAACAAGGGAGAACATTCAAAAGCTCATAAAAAATATTTTCTGAATTTTGTTTCGATATATTTGTGCCATATATAATATTTCAAAATCATTAAAATGGTCCAAGAGATACACAGAAGACTTAATACAAAACCACATTACTTTTAATACAACTATATTCACATGATATTTTGATTCATGTAAATATGACTTTTAACAAAGCATTCTGAAATAGTCGCTTTGTACATTGTTTGCCATATCTTAACTATTCCCTGAATACAAACTTACAAACTCTTGCTCCTTGAACATGAAATGGTCAGGCTTCTTTTCTTTCAGTTCAATGATAGTCATGCTACATTCCGGCCATACACTGTTCATGGCTCTGAAGTAGGTCAGCCTCGGGGCCAGTTTCTGATAGGCGATATGAACGTTAACCAAACTGTGCAGTAAAGTACTCTCTGTTGTTTCATCTACCATGTTATTGGTTACATAGTAGACTGACTGGCATACCAACTGAAAAAATGGGTAAGAAACTGCAAAGCTATGATATATTTGAAAAGGGTTATTTGTAATTGACAAACAACCAACAGCTGAGCATTGTAAGATATAAGCTGAAAACGAAGATCCTATGCTAAGGCATTGTCAGGCTATTGATCAGGACACGTTTACTTGCCTAAAATCAGAGTCAGTGACCTTAAAATCGAAGGCAATAAAAAAACTTGTCATTACTAACCTCTTTATTGCGTCTGATGATATTAAGCTCAAATGATGACAAATTAATTTTACGGAAACAGTTTTTTACTTTAAATTTGTGTCCTTAACTAAAACGATTAAAAACAACAGCTATCATCCAAGTACAATTTGATTTAATAAAACACAATTAGGCTGAAATTGACTTATCAAAGACTTGTAACCATTGCAGCTCGGTTTCTGTATTGGAAACGAACCAAGAGAACACTTGAAATATAAAATAATGTTTATTTGTATATAACTTATGTCATTTTTTGCATTGGCCAGCAAAATTACCTCAAGCTCTTTATCTGATGCAGCATGGTACATGGTGTGCACAAAATCATGGATATATTCATGTACAGCTTCTTTTACAACATTTTCTGCAGTTACACAACTTAAAACCTTTCCTAGAGCATGTTCACGTAACACCTTCATGGAAGACCCAGGTTTTACAGTAACTTCAGCTCCTGTCAAAAGAATATATCACACAAGGTTACTGACTTTAATGTAAACCAGAAGAACAAGTAATCTAACAGCATTCAAGACAGAACAAGAGCTGTCCCTCACAAATGACAAATGCCCCCGAAAGAGGTGCCTCACAGTCTGTGTCCTCTCCATGTGCTCAATAAATGTGCTATGTAATTTTAAAATCCTTCCATGCATGACAGAGTAACCATGCATACAGTTTTCCATTACTTTAAACACTAAGTGTGACCTTGACCTTTGAGGTAGGGACTTGGGTCTTGCACGCGATACATCCGCTTGATGTGCTAGACATTTGTGCCAAATTATTTTAAAATCCTTCAAAGCATGATAAAGTTATAGTCCAGACACAAATGTATGCATATATACAGGATTCCATTACTTATAAACTCTAAGTGTGACCTTGACCTTTGTGGAAGGGATGTGGGTCTTGCACGCGACACGTCATATTGATGTGCTAGACATTTGTGCCAAATTATTTTAAAATCCTTCAATGCATGACAAAGTTAAAGTCCGGACACAAATGTATGCATATATGCATAGAAAGAGGAATCCATTACCTTCAAACTCTAAGTGTGACCTTGACCTTTAAGCTAGGGACGTGGGTCTTGCACGCTACACATCATCTTGATGTGCTAGACATTTGTGCCAAATTATTTTAAAATCCTTCAATGCATGACAAAGTTACAGTCCGGACACGAATGTGTGCATATATGCATATATAGAGGAATCCATTACCTTCAAACTCTAAGTATGACCTTGACCTTTGAGCTAGGGACGTGGGTCTTGCACGCGACACGTCGTCTTGATGTGCTAGACATTTGTGCCAAGTTATTTTAAAATCCTTCAATGCATGACAGAGTTAAAGTCCGGACACGAATGTGTGCATATATGCATATATAGAGGAATCCATTACCTTCAAACTCTAAGTATGACCTTGACCTTTGAGCTAGGAACGTGGGTCTTGCACGCGACACGTCGTCTTGATGTGCCAGACATTTGTACCAAATTATTTTAAAATCCTTCAATGCATGACAAAGTTACAGTCCGGATACGAATGTGTGCATATATGCATATAAAGAGGAATCCATTACCTTCAAGTATGACCTTGACCTTTGAGCTAGGGACGTGGTTCCGGACACGAATGTGTGCATATATAGAGGATTCCATAACCTTCATACTCCAAGTGTGACCTTGACATTTGAGGTAGGGATGTGGGTCTTGCACGCGACACGTCGTCTTGATGTGCTAGACATGTGTGCCAAGTTATTTTAAAATCCTTCAATGCATGACAGAGTTACAGTCCGGACACGAATTTGTAAGTGGGGACGCACAGACAGACGGACAGACGGTCAGTGCGATTTTAATATGCTGCCCTTCGGGGGCATAAAAATACCCATATGATATGTAATCTACTCAAACTGACATATTTGTATTGTTGGGCATATAATTCGTAATGATAATTACATTTAAGCAGAATACCTTACCCGCTTGATCTTGTGACTGTGCTGAAGGATTGTCCAGTTCAAGTATTTCATTGATCTTATTAATCAACAGCCAGGAGAATGGCATTCTAGCACTGAAAATGTGACCTTCACACCCTGTTGTAATAACAACTACCTCTTGTAGGTCGCTCTGTCTTGTAGGTGACTGCAAATCTGTAAACTATATAAAACACAATTTGGTTAGCAGGCAATTTTTAAATACTGTAAATAAGATATAATCAAGTATGTTCAACTGGCACATATATGTAGGGTCTTAACCTTGAACAAATGGCATAGATCTGAACTTCCCATGTCTGCATATGAATGTACATACCAGGCTGTTTCAACTTACGAAATACAGAGAAATGTACATTTTAAACTTGAGCCACATACTTTACATTCATTTTCACGTTCAGGCAAATATCTATCAAAGTTGTGTTGAAGAACACACCTAAATAAAGACATTTCTGCCAATAAGCACTTGTTATTCATCTTTTATTAAAACTGAAAATACTGCTACACTGACTCGTGATCAGTAGGCTTCACTGACTGTAAATACTGGACTTCAGCCGCAAAATACATATTCAACCATGCTTATATCAGTAGAAGAAAACGGGCAAATAAATACTGACTTTATTGAAAGAAAACTTTATCTACAAAAGGGCAGAAAACTACCAAACACTCTAAACCTTACATTCAAATCAATGGCTTCCACTGTATTTAGATAAGTAAGCCACAGTTCCTGTTTCCACCCACATTGTTCGTCTTGGAGAATTTTCATATTGGCATTGGTATCCAAGTATGCAATGATTCCAGCTAAGATAGGAGAGACTTTCGACTCAAGGGTCTGAATACAGGAACGCCTGCAAAACAGAATATTTAAAAATGATTATAAGACACAGTTTACCATCCCTGCAATAGTCTGTTAAAGTTGCCATTCTATCATTTAAATACTTACTTGGTCTAAGAGACAGTACAAATTCGCAAAAGAACTTTTCTCCAAAACATATTTATTTCTACACGGTAATATTACAATTATGACGATCAATTCTAGTCAATCTAGAATTAAATAAAATTACTTATCTTTAATTTATTGATTCTATAACTGTCACAAATTAAACACTTTCCACACAACTCAAGCTTGTGACTTAAACATCTACAAAAAGATTAACAGTATCCACATACTGACACATTAATCAAATGATTTGTTGAAAGCTCACCTTGTGCTAAAACACTATTGTACACAATGAAAAGCTATTACCATTATGGCCCTACTAACTGAACCAGTGAACAAGTAGTTTTAACAAGAGCTGTCAGTAGGACAGCAGCCATATACGCTCGAATGACATGCTACCTAGTAGTGTACATGGGTCCTTAGGCTAGTGTTTTTTTATTTGTCTTTACTCGAACTGGCTGCCCCTATTTTTTCGTATTTTCAAAACAAAAAAAAATTAAAAAGTTAAAAAATTTATAATCGCGAGAATTTTCTTTAGTATTTGTGCAGTAAAATACAACATCCCATATCAAATTTTCCGTATCAGAGGAATTTAGCCGCATCTTATCTGTCCACCTTGTAAGTTGTACACAAATGCATATTCATATCAAAGTCCTACACTAAAAGTTGAAAAATAGATTCACATTGCTGCAGTAAAGTAAGATTAGTTTTATTATCGTTACATTTTTTTAATGTCACATTTGAAGACAAATTAATACAATATCTTTTTCGCATTAAATAAACCAGAAAGATGATTTACATTTTTCATTTACTTTTTATTACTGTTGTTTGTTTATACACGAAAGACACAAGTGACGTCATTGACGTCATATAAAACGTGACACGAAATAGCGCGTTATGTTGATTTTGTGTGTATCTTTCTCGTTGGCTGCAAAGATCAGGATCCAATTGCGGCTCCGCCTCTCGTGTGATCCGGAACTATACAGCCAACTCAAAAGATACAACGCCGCAAATCAACTGACTGTTATAATATTCTGTATATGTTAATGGTTAATGTAGAAGCGTTTTCAGTTGAAAAGAGAAAACTCCCTCACCACATACTTAATTTGCTATCTTTTTTTGTTTGAAATACAAAAACGAATTTATTAAAACTTATTAAGAAAGACATTTTTGGTATTTTGTTGAAATGCTGAAAGTAATTTAATTAATTTCTGTAATAATTTATGTAATTGTAATCTGACAAAAGCTATCATAGTTATGCCCTCGCCAGCAATTCTTTCCTTTAAATTCCTTCTTATTATATTTTCATCATTTTGTACAATTAAAGTAACAAACAATAGTTAGAACGAATTTACTAAACTTATAAAGAAATACATTTTTGAAATTTTGAATATATATTTTATTTCTGTAATCATTAAATTTTATGCACATTCATGAAATTGCAGTCTGACGAAGCCTATAAAGTTATGCTTTCGTTGGCGATTCTTTTCTTTCCTCCATATTACAATTCCATCATTTTCTACAATTAAAGTTACAAAAATATACTTATTTAAGTAAGGATATAATTTGCAGTATAAATAAGTTAAAATTTAGAAAAAAGTACGACAATCGCTTTAATCAGGACTGTTCAGTGATGATACTTAAACAAATGCATATGCATTTGTTATCTGACCAAAACTGTCTCCTAATGATGGTCTACCGATAACTGTTTGTGCTCTTTAACGCTGAAGAGTATGCAAGAACTTTATATCTATGAGATACCTGTATTATCTGAGTTTGAGAACCTTCCAATAACATATCGTAAATCATTAAGTATTCATTTGAACTTTATTTTCGCCATCTCCGGCAAGCACTCGTTCATCATTTTGCTTCTTCCAAAGTTCTCATGAAATAAACAATTTCCGGAAACATACAGGAAAATTAAGGCATCAGTGATAAATAATGACATTTTTTTATGTATTACAATACAAAATGTATATCACTCGGGTGAAAATATTTTAATCAATTACGAGTAGATGACTTTAAAGTTGGTAAATCTGCTGTAAAATTGCGCAAATTATCAAGCTGTGGTAATTTGTATGCATTTTGATAATTAACAAGCCTATTTAACAACATGATAGTCAAATCACCAAAAAATGTTGCATACAAGTTTTTCTTTACAAAAAGCCTTCTTTGTAAATAACGCAATTAAATTGGTGTACTAAATTTATGCAATCCATTTAGTAAACTTGTAACTCATGTTTTCCTTTAGTATTTGCGCAGATGCCTTTTGCAATTATTCAATTTAAACTGCTGAATTGTTTTGTAAACACCGAGATTTTTTATTTCTGGGTCAATTCACGAAATCATAAATTCAGGAACAAGCTATTCTGCCTTCCGCAAAGTGTGGTAGTGTCCTGATTTTCATCTCAGAATAACCATTCTGGAATGTCCATGAAAAGCCCAAAATCACAAGAGAATTTTTTTCATAGTGCCAAACCTACGTAATGGATTTGAGAACTTTGTGTAAATTCATGTGACATTAATCCATTTAGCTTCAGGATAGCACAAAATTGATAAATTTCCCTTCTGACTCTGTAGTTGAAGTGCCATGCTTAAATACCTGAATGTCCCAGCTTTATTTATGTTTTCTGAGGTGGCTGCTTCATTGATCAACCAATGGTGTGCATTGACAGTAGTCTTTGATTCTTTCTCCTTCAGAAGTTTGGCTATTAGACAACATACTCCATGTAGGAAAGAAGCTTGACCTAAAGTGGAAAGCAGCATTATGACACAAATTGTCAGTAGTGCTGGAATAAATGGCAAAAATGATTCCCATTAAAGAAAAGTTTAGATGTTTGTAAATATACAAAATTGACTAAGTATAAGAGTACTGAAGAATCTTTACACATAACTTGTCATTTTAGGATGTAAGTAAGTTTACTTTAAATAACCTTCAACTTGCTCCTGGTGAAGAAGTTTCAGAACCAGTGCCACCCTGTCTGTTTCTTTACTTGTATTTTCTACCTTGTCTTTCACCATAGACAGTGCAGACTGTACACAAGCTTGTATTAATCCTTTAACATTCAACTCATTGTGTCCATGCACCCTTTGGTAAGAATCATGACTGACATGGTTGCCAACACTTTGCAAATCTAAGAGTACACTGTCTAATTGTAAAGGTTCTCCAGTCATATCTTGTTCAACTGTTTCCATTCCAGTAACATTATGAGCCATGCCAAAATCTTGACTTGAATACAGTTCTCTATGTTCAGGTCCAGTCCATTCCATCTCCTCTGATCGGCAAAGACTGAAAATCAGACTGTTTGTGTCTTTCATGATTAAACACACTTCATTCAGTTACAGAAGCACTTACACAAAACAAACTTTTTGGAAGCTATATAGATATTGAAATTTTATCACAAATTCTATTTTGAAACTTACATTCAAACTGCGTAGGTAACAGGCTGTATAAGTTACATGTAGATTATCAATTGTATGAGCAACCTAAAGACTAGATGGGTGTTCAGTAGAACACTTGTGGCGCACTCTTATGCTTTGTCAGAATAACTAACAATTTTGTGACAAAATCTAAGTGTAAAAAGGGGCATAACTCTGTCAAATATGACCTTGACCAACAAACTTTGGTGGCATCATGACCCTTATGTCACAAGCAATACAATTTGAAAGTTTGATGAAGAAATCTTAAGAAATGGCAAAGTTATAGCCAACATTAAGTTTTCGTGACAAAATCTAAGTACAAAAAGGGGCATAACTGTGTCAAATAAGATCTTGACCTACAAAATTTGGTGGCATCACAACCCGTTTGACATAAGCAATATAATTTGAAAGTTTGATAAAGAAATCTTAAGAAATGGCAAAGTTATAGCAAAAATCTAATTATATAAAGGGGCATAACTCTGTCAAATATGACCTTGACGTACAAACTTTGGCGGCATCACAACCCTTATGTCATAAACAATGCAATTTGAAAGTTTGATGAAGAAATCTTAAGAAATGGCAAAGTTATAGCCAACGTTAAGTTTTCGTGACAAAATCTAAGTACAAAAAGGGGCATAACTCTGTCAAATATGACCTTGACCTACAAAATTTGGTGGCATCATGACCCTATTGTCATAAGCAATACAATTGTAAAGTTTGATGAAGAAATCTTAAGAAATGGCAAAGTTATAGCCAACGTTAAGTTTGTGACGGACGGACGACCTTACAAATGGGCATTTGTTGGGTACTTTCCATTGCCTCTAATGATAAGAAAGTAGCCAACAAGTCCCTATATAAAGTATTAAAAGTACCCAATATGTGCCCCTTTTTTTGTTGGCTACCTGACGGAATGAATGATATAGTACCCAATATATGCCCATATGCGGGCTCGGACAGACCGACGGACCGACGGACGGACAAAGCGATCCCTATGTATCGCCTTTTCTCCGAAAGGGCGACACAAAAATCGTTTGCTATATTTCATGATCTGCTCATTATATCTAAATTTAGATCAGCAAAATGGTTAAAGAGGCACTCCCTACATCTAGCAGATTATATTCTCGAAACATAGATTATGTGTTTAATGAACGTAAACTGATAAATAAATACAATTTCAAAGAAGAACCTATTGTGAAAAATGCCTCATTTTACCACAATTAATCAATATAGAGACTTTCTGTAATAAATCACATCCATCGATTAATTGTACAACAACAACTCTACATAGATTACTGAATGGTTTACGGTACTGCAGTATATTTTAAACCGCTGGTTTTATCGATAATGACTGGGAATGCATAGCTGAAACTATCAGGTTAAGTTATAATTATCCAAGGATTCTATTATTTATGTTTTAGATGTTATTTAGTTTGACATCAGTTATAAGGTATGTCCTTTTAAAGAGAACTGAAAAGGTGTTACTTCTCTCTCGGAATTTCTTCATCTGTTTCCATCAAAACAGGTTTTGTTACAGCATCTGTGAATAGTTTCGCCACTGACTTGTCCTGCATATCTTGTAGTGTTGGCATATTCATATTTACTGTATATAGGTCATCTATGTGAGCTGAGTGCCAAAGACCACACTGAAAACGGCAGTTTTTGTATGAGTAAAACTAATAAGTTGAAAAGGGGCATAATTCTGTCAAAATGCTTGATACAGTGACCTCCTCCTGTGTACAGGTTGGGGGCATGATGGTGAACAAGCGTGCGAAGTTTCAAAGCCATATGTCAATGGACTTTGAAAATATTTGAGGTGGTACGCAAACTTTAACATAAGTGGTCACGCTGACTCTCGGGTGACTAGGATAGCTCTCCTTATTCTTCGAATAGTCAAGCTAAAAATGAAAGTCAGAATGTTTATACGTGCACCATTTGAAATCGGGTAAAAACAAACAAGTCATGTAGATTCTATACAAGAAATGCCCGCCATCAACACAAATATTTCAAATCAGCTGAGCAAAGTCTGCCAACTCTTTACAACGCGTTGCAGTTGGGTTTGCCCGCACGCTATCTTGGCAATCATTACAGTTATAATCTTACGTCACTCATAGCGCGAATTTGAAACTATTATTAGAGCTAGTTTATAGGTTAACTCCTCCCCATTCAAGGACATTTAGGTACGAGCGTTCACGTCGTCAATTTGCTCCGCCCAAAAACTTGCACGGTAAGCTACTGAACGATCTTCACTTAAGTATTTTAATGCAAGTGGCAATCAGTATTTAGTAAGGTTGAATATAGGGTTCTTTGCGTATTTTGGGAGTGACTTTGAGAGAAATTATATAGATCTAGACTATTTTATTTAAAATGTTGATTAATACTCCTTTAAACGAGATCTCTTTTAATCACAGCGATTGAGCTACGGTATCATTCATTGCATTTAATTTAAGTGTACTACAAAGGAAGACACCGAAATAGGGGTGTACCCGTCGTTAGTACAGGTCCGTCGTAAGTTTATGAATTATAATACAGGTAAATTATGTTTGCGGAACTTTACATAATTCATAATGACGTCTGGTGAACAAAAATATATTGTAATGCTTTTTTTCATAAAATGCGTTTTCAGTCTGTTTCTCATACAAAATGTCAACGAAACCAACTAAATTTACGAAATTATCAATATTTGAGTACACCGATAATTGATATAGCAGCACCTATCTGTAAACGTGAAAAATAGGTTTGTCTCCGGCAGTACTGGAACTCTGAACCTTTATTTCGCAAAGCGTCACCACAAAAGCAAGGTCATGGACAAGAGTAGAAGTGTTGTATTCTACTGACATACTTGTATCTAGTGCCGTATTCTACCAACATACTAGTATCTAGTGTCGTATTCTACTGACATATCACGTGCATCTGAAAATGCTTGCCTGCCAAAATCTTAACTTGTATACAAGTGAATTTACGGTCATTTTCTGTTGTGTTATCACAACCAAGTTTCCTTTCTATACTGCAGACAGTGAACACAGATATTTTCGCTTATGAACTGTGCTTTTACTTTCAAAGTCAATGGTTTCTCCCTTCCTTCAATCTTCGGAGTGGGGTCGGGTTGTTGAGTCTGAGAAAAAATTCCAAAGCAATGAACAGAGACGTAGTTACTTCGGACATAAAAATGAAATGGCAGGCATGGCAGTCGGACCGGTAGTTTATTGACGATTATCTAATTGATTGTACTTTATCTCATACATTTACATGTATTTCCATTCTTTTATATGCCAACCCATAAAGTGTATGTTGGATGTCTAACAGTAAACTGTTACAGTTCGCAAGATGAGTGTAGGATACTGCACTCTGACCAATGCAATTTACAACCAGGTGTCACGCATGAGCGAAATGTTGGACACATGACTTAAGAGTTACACGATTACTCAAAACATTGTTTAACTCTTTGACTAACTACAATTTTTTCGGCTATTGTTCACTTTTTGGTGCAGAAACATTCGACCAATGATAAAGAAAACATTTAAAGAATCTGCGGGAGTCAAACATTTTGTTTTGCACTGACCGCTGTGTCGTCAGTGTCACTGAAGTAAAATGTACACACTAATCTTAGACTAATAAATCCTTGATATACTTATGCACACTAATTTATTTCCAGTGTCAATGGCTATCCACATATCCATAATTATGATAATCATTAGTAAAGTTCTAGGACATATGATTAACTCACGCATGCACGCGAGACGGTGAACTCACAAGTTTTCGGAAAGACATTTAATGTACACATGTAGCAATGCATAGTAATGTATATAGTAAATTGTACATATACAAGAACTTGTGCATATTACTTATACTTAAAATAAACAAAAACAAGTTATATGTGACGATTATGTTGGTGGAGTGCTGCTGTATATGTCCAACCGATAGTACAGCAGGGGTGTGGAATTCCTATGTCCGACTTGTGTAACACGGGATTTTCTGCCGTCGGACAGGCGGATTTTTCTGTCCCGGTTGTCCGCGTTGAGGGGAAAATGAGAAACGAATAAATAATGTATGAAAGTCATGTTTACGCCGAGACCCTCTAGATATATTTGCACTAGATTCTATTGGGAAAACCTTTTAATTTTGAGAGCGCGCTGGTTGTGTTTTTCTGTTTTTTGTATGTACATGTATTCCCTCGTGGATTAGCCTCAATATTTCGACTGCAAGACAGACCCATTTTACAACTGACGTTACATCTAGTCTGTCTTTGCTAACGGCGGCCATCGTATATAGCAAAAAGCTCTTGCGCACAATTAGTTGGGCTACTCGTGGAGGTACGCAATAAAACTTTCATAGTCCATTTCGTGTGTTTGGAGAAAGTTCCATCTAGCTACTCCATTGTAATTTAAGTGCACATTAATATCTACAATATCCGATATTGATTCTGTCATGACTTTAATATTTTCTTTCCACGTTTTTCGGATCAAATGAGTGCGTGAATGCGGTTTAGTCAGAACGTGACGTCAGAATCAAATAAAGACTGATCGCATGCGCCCCTATTTGGCCTTGTCATTGAAAGTACGGAGGGGAGGAGTTAACCGATATATACATGCTCTATTAATAGTTTCAGATTCGCCTTTGTGTGACGTAAGATTGTAACTCTATTGATTGCTAAAACAGCGTAAGGGCAAACCCAACTGCAACGCGTTGTAAGTTTACAAAGTATCAAGCAAAAAAATATAATGCATTAGTCACCAAACCTGTTTTATTTGCATGAGTAGCATACATCATATGACTCCTGTATGTTGACAAACATGTGCATAACACTATATCAAATCATTTAAATAGTGCACACATATATAATGATAAGGCATGCCACATTTAACCAAAATATGCTCTGTATATGCAACTACTTTAACATCTGTGCAAGTACATGTATTACAAAACAGAGGCAATCATTCCTGCTAATTTAAGCACCTAAACAAATTAAAAAATAATCACCTGAAATCCACTAAATGATGCTCCTCTAGGAAGTTGTACAATAAACACAACATGAACAACTGGTGCCCTTAGTTCATATCTCATCTTCTCAAATTCATCCATGACACAGTAGCGAGCACAAGCTATTAAGTTAGCATTTTTATCACCCGAATCACATTGTATCACCATAAGGCTTGGGTCTGTGCCTGCGCTTTGAATGTGTTGTCTAAAATGACATAGCAAAATAGAATAACACTGGGCAAACAGCTTGCAAAATAAATATACACCTAGAAAAAAGTTAAGCACCCCCTTGAAGTTATATAGTGACTTCAAAAAATTGTATCATGAAATCACCTTCAATTAGACTAAGGTAAAAATGCTGTAAATCATATCAACAGCCCTCTGCACGAACTGCAAACAGTATTGCACTGAAAGTGAAAGTAGATTGTCTTTAAAAAGATCCAAGGTTCATCTGAAGCAGAATAGTCAGAGTCAGGGTGGTCACCCTGGGGCACAGTAAAGGTTTATTCTACTACTGAATGTATATAGTATGGATGTCTTCTGAAGACTCAAAATTGCATTGTTTACTCTAATTCGCCACTTAAAATCTTTCTATGACCTCTACAGTTCCATACTTAAATGTATTTTTGATTTCGGATAAAACGGCACCCGGTTCTGGTCACTGTAACCTTGGCCTTTGACTCACTGACACCCTAGACAACAGGAATCTTTTACAGGTAATTTCTGAGCAAGTCTGATGAAAGTTTTATGAAAATGTTGAACTGTAGAGTGTTATCAAGGAAAATTTAATGGAGGCCACATGTGTACTTGTACTTGTACTTGACCCACTGACTCCAAGTACAATAAGGGTCATCTACATGTTGCAAGCAACATTGTGTAAGTTTCATAAAAGTCGAACAAAAGCTGTGACTGGCTGAGTGTTTTTTTGTTTGTATTTGTGCTTATTGGGTCCACAACCTTCAGTCGAGGTATACAAGCGGTACGACCCGTCCAGCTGAGTGTTTTCAAGAAAAGTTTACAGACAAAAAGACGACAGACAAACCACCATCACATTCTTTCATTGCCTATAATTAGTATTTTTAGGTGTACTTACTGAATTCTGTTGCTGAACTGCTGTTCAGTATCGAAAGAAGATAAAGTTTCAAGAAGCAGTATTTTCTCCACAAGTACTCCTGTAGCCTTACTTATTTCTTCTTTGTGAAAACTAGCCATCAGTTTAGAATGAGTAGTTATCTGAAAATGCAGCAAAACAATATACTTAGAAACCCTACATTACTATTCCGCTTACTTCATCAAAACCTTTATTTAATAATTTAGTATTCTTCAACTGCAATGAACACAAAAACATCTATCCAATTATCAATAGCCCCGATTTTGTAACAATAGCACTGAAACAGCATAACATGACCCACTATCACCCATCAAAGTCAACTTTTCTATTGTTTTTGTACAAAACGCATGGACATATTCGAGAAAAGTTTGTTCAACAGCTGACATATGAATATGAAAATTAAATGTTGCAGTTGATGAAACTTGTTTGAGAATCATGTAGATTCATTAGTGCAGTGACGAAACAGGACTGAATATGATTTACAATATGATATATATCACTTTTCTTATTTCAAGGACCCTTATTGTAAACATAATGGTCGGGTCTAAACTAACTAAAACTACATTTATGAACGACCTTGTAGCCCAACAAATCCCCTCAAAATTGCTACAGGAATAAGATTTTAAAAAATGAAAAGAAATGAAAACCAGTCACATTCCTTACGGTCATATTGATTTAGTAGGGATTGCTAAAATCAAATCTTTTGCAGTTTATTTCGCTAGGTATTTTGTTATCTTTGTATACAATAATTATTGAACTAGTGTTAATATAAAACTAAATCATTCTCAACAAAGACACTGCAAACTAAGCCACCGTTAATTCAATTAACATGACTAAAATGACTTGCGTCAGAACATTCAATTCATTAGACACTGCATGATTGTCAGGTGTAACTAACCTATTGGTTATATTGTTGGGTTTTCACAAAAAGCATTTATTTGCGTGTTAAGTAGTCAAAATGGTACCTATTATAGTCAAATTTCTTTAGAACTGTCTACACGAGACAAAAAAAAACTAGGCCTGACAATTCAACACTGTTTTTGTAAGTTGTTGTTTTTGCTCACCTGTGCAAAGAGCTGTTCGCATTTTTGCTTCACAATTTTCACATACATATACTGTATAAGACTGTCATGAGCTTGTCCCTTGAAATACAAGTTTTTCAGTGATCTTTTCTCTTCATTAGAAAATGTACCATTATCAAGTCGCACCAATGACTCTGGTGTAGCACACCACAGTAAAACTGACTTGGCATCCTGAAGAACCTATCAAATAAAAACACAACGTTTTGATGTGTATTACCCTATTCTCCATAGTAAGTATATAATTATACGAAGTTAATGCAATCATATAACATATGATTCACATGGTCTTTTGTTTCACACGTAATAATTTTCTATATTAACCAACATATGTTTATCACTCAAAATCAACCACTAATTGTAATCATGTTAAAGAAGGAAACCTTAAATAACAATTACTGCAAATAACATATATGCGTCTATTCTATTGAGCCACAAATACTTCACATTAAAATCAAAACCTTATATCCTGATTAGTCATTCCAACTTTTCAAATTGTAACATAAAGAATATTAATTTTGTTTCTTAACCTGCATGATGCTCTACTGACGTTACAAACTATACTCAACTCTGTTAATACAAGTCTTCAAAATAGACTATATAAGCTATATGTACATTTTATTCAGATTAGGCATACAAAAGACACAAATTTACCTGCTGATACATTGTAACTATCTATATAGTGGTAGAAGTTACTCAAGATAGAGTTATGGTTTTTGTAAACTGCACTTCCTCTCATTGTGCTTGACCATTGCATGAAGTTGTATTGAATTCCAACCAGTAGTTTTCAAGTTATGCTAATGACTTAACCATTGTATGTCTAATGATTTGGGTACCAATTGAACTTTGAAATGCATGATGCAATATGAAAGTACTTTATGTAGCTTCAAACTGATGTATAGGGTTATACCATGGAAAATAAATGACAAAAAAAGTTTTCACTGTTCACCTGAGTCTTGTCCCTTTCATCTCGCATGCCTCTATATTTTTCCCACACATCTAGAACAATTGCAGAGCAAGTGTCATCATGGAAGCCTATGAACACATCTCCAATTTTAGTTGTGGTCTTCTCCCTTCTGCAAAGACCATTTTTATCGTTTATACCAACATGTAAAATAAAATGAAATTTTGTAGACTTTTCCTACTATTTAATTATGCTTTATTCAATTGGTTTGAAAATTGTATATATAACGCACTAAAATGTCTGTAACGAATAAGCATTTCATTCTGGAAATGAAAGTTTACACTGCTTCCAACTTATCTACAGAAACGTCAACTGGAGCACTCCATTATTTTGTAACTATTACGGATAACAAACCTGATAAATATTAAACTCATGATTCGCGCATAATGATGGGAATTTGTATTGTTCACATATACGTCTCAATGCCCATTCTGTTAATTTTGAGTGTTTAAAGCTGTTTTCAGTGTGACGTTATCTAAACAGCAGAAAAGTATGACGTCAATGACTACGTACAAACAGAAGGTTTTGTGTGAATTTGGTCTGAAAGCTAAAGATGGACAGAAAAAGAAATGTTGTCGACTTTTAGTATTCAATGATTGATCTTCTAGAGTCTGAGATTCTCGTTCATCCCCCTTAAGCTCTGACCTCGCCCAGACATTCAGAAATAAAATGACATAATTTCTGACACTATGGCATTTTGATGTCATGATACGTATTTTTCGACATCGTGCTCATGTCTTACGTGTTGGGCCGTATGTTTCTTACTATTTATTGTCTAACGCTTAATGTATCTTGGATTTGCTTTTTGTATGTTACAGAACTCCTTTTGATTGTAGATTATGCGTATATAAATGTTAAAACTGTACAACTTTGCTTTTCTTTGTAATACATAAAGTCAACTTCTATGGTTTATATTATTAACTCACAAAAAAGACTTTAAAAAATACTGCATTTTGCTTAAACAACAGAGCCATGATGACACCATATCGCTCACTTAAGAACATCTAGCCCCACGTGACCCAGTTTTTAATTTGACATAGAGTTGGTCACTTCATACATTTCTTAAACATTTTCCGATAATTGGGTACAAAATGTGGCTTCTAGAGCGTTTATTGAGATTTTCTATGATTTGAACTGGTAACTTATTTTTTTTTATGCTTAGAACATGCATAAATTATTATATGAATGTTAAAACGGTACAACTTTGCTTTTCTTTATAAATAATAACTGTTCAAGCAACTCTTGTATAATTTGCATTTAATACAGTATATGACAACACTTGGCAACAGCCTTGGTTTAGATTGTTAATTCACAATATATGCTTTAAAATGCTGTATTTTGTTTCAACAAGAGAGCCATGATGGCTCTATATCGCTCACCTAAGTACAACATACTCTACATAACCAAGTGTTGAATTTGAAAAAGTTTTCTTCAATACATACATTCTGACAACTTTTACGACAATTAGGTACAAAATGTGGCTTCTAGAGTGTTAAACAGCTTTTATCTATAATTTTAACGGGTGACCTAGTTTTTGAACTAACTGACCAAGTTTCAAACCTGGTCTAGAATTTATTGAGAATCATTCTGACCAACTCTTGAAATGACTCTGGGTTAAATGTGACCTCTACTGTATTAACAAGGGTTTTGTGTAATTTGATATAGTGTCCTAGATATTGTTCCCACATGACCTAGTTTCAAACGAGGCCGAGATATCACTGAGTCTTACATTCTGGCAAATTTTCATAATGATCTTACTTCAAATGTGGCCTCTAGAGTGTTCACAATGTAAGTGCAGACATACTTCGACAGATGCCAGACCGCGAAACAGTTACCTGAAGTGACCATCTGAGCCAAATATCTCATGGTAGAAACTTTTCTTGCATACCGTCTTGCACTTTAAAATATGTATTTCAATGCAAACTGACCGAAAAGATGCATTTTATTATAAAAACAAAGTTATTCATATAGTGTGATTGGAAAAGTGACGTCACGGTGTTTATAACATTACGTCAGAAGTTATTCACAAGAGCCATCTTACATGAGGGATGTAAGATGAGATTTTCCAACACTTGTAAAAACTGCTGATCTGGTATGCATGAATAGTTCTTCCTGTAGTATTAAAGACCTGCTAACTCTTCAACATACCGGCTGCCATTCTTACTTCCCTTTCTTACAAAAGTCTTCATTCGAGATTTTGTTTTGTAAATTCAGATTATTTAATAATTCCCCATTTTAAATTATAGAGTTGGACTTTTAATTAATTTCGTCTAATCCTTCTATTTTAGGTACTTTAAATATACCAAAAGATGGTAGCTTTTTCTGAATTTCATTTGAAATAAAAGATTCATAAAACATGTAAGAATGTTTACTACATTACTTTTCATGTTATACATTTTGTAATATTCCAAAACTTATGTTCTCTTGATTAAATGAAATTTCAAAGTTTTGGATTTTTTAAAACTCATTATATTTATTCCACAAGACTTGAGAATAACTATGGCCCAAAATAGATGTTATTGACTTTCAGCATACATATAATAACTTTGCAAAGACTTGTGGAACCTACGTTCATTGTTAATACAGTCGTCTTAGTAAGCAAATACATGCTATATTTATACCGTAAATTTCTATTTTTTGTGTCAATTATTACTTTTATAGTACACATTTTTCCAATATTTGTCAGTCTTATTTAAAATCTTCTCCTTTGTCATTTCCAATTTGAGTAACCTTAGAATTGCCTAAATGTAAAATTTCTTAGAATAAAATGATTTGTTTGGTGTATTTATTGTGTCAGTTCATCAAATGATGTTAAATCTTTATTGAATGCTACTAACAACTTGGTAGTACATAAAAAATTATCCTTTTTCATATCTTAAAATAAAACATAATTTTGCCATTATATATGTTTGATTTATTCAACATGATCTTTTACCTAACTTTTCAGGATAATTGATTGACTTAGCCATCACTACCCTTTGTTGTTCAAAATAGAGCTTATTAGAATTTTACTATCTATATAGTATGCAGTACAGATCATGATCAGACTGGCTGGATGTGATAGTCAATCATAATTTGAATTGCTCGCAAGGAAAGAAGTGTTTCCCAATAGCAGGATAAGAGTTAATTAATTCTAATATAACTATTCTTTCACTCTAAACTCATTCTATGTACATCTAATTCTAGAAATAGTTAACCAATGTAGAGAATATTTAAACATTGATATGTGTAAATCAATTTGTACTGTAAATTTAAATCTGCCATACACTTTTTTAATGGAATAGACACTACAGAAGAGGCAAATGACAATGCCACAACTAGTACTCTAGGTCAAAGGGAGACTATTCCATCACTTTACAAATGTCAGGAACAAGTACTATAGATTTCTCACTTGGCAGGAGGTAAAAAATAAAAAAACCTACGCTACAGAGCTAATTTTAACCACAAGTCCTTGATTTATTTAACTTTTGCAGACGACTGTCCAAGGATTATCCACCCCAAATATCATAAACATCCAGCAACCGGTTTTGGAGAAGTCACTTTAAGTAAAATGTTAACCGACACCGTGCGACGGAAGCCAGACGGAGTGATCAAAATAGCTCACCCTCAACATAATTTAAACTTAGAAAGGCATTTATTTCTGGCTAAATAAATATTTACTTGTTTTGGGACTTGCCTTATTTGCCCTTAGTTAACCCTTAAACGAGAGGGCAAAGCGACCCTATTTCGGTCATCATACCTACCGCGATGCTAGTTTTATTTTAACAGGTCGAAGAGTCACACAAAGAAAATTCAAGCTATTAAGTACTTATATTTTTTTAAGTTTTCTATTTAGTAGCCTTGATGAGGACATGATACAACAATCATTTGAGGTCATGAATAAGCTTGAACATTGTACCTGTGCGTTGCATGTCTCTGTGTAACAAATTTGTCTGTCCAATCTTCTAGAGCTTTTACAACCTCCTGTTGCTCTGGTGACAACATTGTGTTGATTGTCAGAAAATGTTTCTCAAGACGATTAATCAAAGGAATTGGAAACTTTTTATACACAGTCTTTTTTTCTGCTACCACTATCAATCTGTAAGAAAAAAGAAAAGGTGCAGACCTAGTGCTATTAATAGTGACCACATATTCTGTGCTTATAAAACACTTTTTATGCTCAACTGAGTTTAAGCGAAAAACGATTTTTAACTTCTAGCAATACATTTAGAAACAAAAGAGCTGTAATTTAAATAAAAAATTTGTTTTACACACGTTTATAAAGAATTTATAAAATAGTACAACATTCTCTGGATCAAAAGTTTGAACATGTAACTCGAAAAAACACGAAAAAATCCTGAAAAGCACAAGATAAGATGTTATACATCTGTGCTGATATTGCTAATTGCCAACACTTTCGAACTATTTTGAAATGCTAACAAAAAACTTTCAAGCTACATGTAGGTTAAACAAAAGCTTTGCATAGCCTGAACTTGATATAAACTATCAGCTAAAATACATAAGACACACCTGTACACTAGTCCAAAATATTAATCCAATGTCATAACATATTCTAATATATATTCATTTATAATAATAACTATACCGTAATAACAATGTATTACAATTTTAGTCTTAAGTGAATAGAATAAATAAGACAATATTTTTCCCAGATATTGTTTACACTATGTAAGTGTTCTAAATGTTCATAGATATTCATTTTCACCACAACGTTTACAGTTTTAATATACTCACCTAAAATTCTTATGTACAGGGCATTTGACTCTGTGTGTTCCCAATCCAAGATCAACATATCTTTCTCCGCCAAAATACACGTAAGACTGGTTGAGAGCATCATACAAACTCTCGTACAAGTTTTCTAGGTTCAGTAAGACAACTGTGTTTCCCGTCTCCATACACACCTTGATTTTGTTGATGTTACGGCACACCTAAATACCCACAATTATGTTTCCAAACAATTTACGAATGTTAAAATTGCATTTTACAACTTTGATGATTATGACCGACAAGTAGTATGACCTGACTGAATTATTACATCAATTTTGCATTTTTAAAAGCTCACCTGAACTCTAGACACTGAAATATCTTGTACATTCACAAGTTATACATCATTCAAAACAAATCACTATAAGATTTTACGATTTGTTTTGGTTTTCGCTGATTTAAGTGACTAAAATACAAAAAGAGCATAATGGCCCTATATCGCCTAACTAAGTACAATTACACTTCCCATATATAGCAGTGAGAACTATAAAATCTATGCATGATATATTGGAACTCCCTAAAGATCAACATCAACAACCATTGCAAAATGAAACATACTTATGGTCAGTTAAGTTCACTGCAAGATTGGATGCAAAACACATAAAATTCAATGTCAAAGCATACTTATATATTCAAACATAAGTTAATTCAGAGGAAATAATTCATTTATAGCCATACATGTACATATTATGTTAAGGTCTGATTAGGATTGCTTCAGAAATGTAAACAAATAAACAGAAGACGGAGTAGATCAAAACGACTTGAAAACGATAGGAAGGCATAATATGTCAACATGGTTTTAGAGTGCATATAACATGCTTCTTTCACTATCCTATCCGTAAATTTATTTTACTGTACCAGTAAATGCAAAGTGATACTGGGACTTTAAATATTGATTATTTTATTTAATCAGGGGCCATAGCTTATATAGCATATTTGTTACTGATGTTCTTATAAGTTGAATGTAACCGAATAAAAAGGTATTCAACCTGTGTATATTCCTGATCACTTCTGAAGCTACTGCCAAAGATAATTATAGGTCTAGTATCACTTCTCCTTGATAATATCTGTTGTTGTATGATGGCAAGAGTTCCATAGTTCTCTGTCAACAGAAGAAGATATCGACTCTCGCTGAAAAAGACACAAACATAATCAGTATATTCAACCTCTTAAAGCTAAAACTATATGACTTAAAGGTCTATAACTTTATTTAACATGACGCATGCATTTCATTTCTTGATTAATATAATACTTGTACATTGGTGCTGCTATCAAACGAAAAGAAAAGAGATATGTCAACAAAGATTTAAACTTGAGCTTCAGATTATGTTATAATAAGAGCTACATATGAATAAATAAGTTGGTAAACAACTCAGTTCAATGTACCCTGGGGTACAAAAGGTGATACACTGCAGTGGTCAACTAAAGAGGTGGTCATACTTGTTATCAAGTGTTTTTTTTTGTTTTTAACCCCTACCTCACTTGGTCAAAATTTCCCCCTTATTCTGTTAACCTTGACCATCATTTTTTCACCAAGCAATGCATCTTTAAATGCATATATAACAATGATTTCACCGTTTAGTTTTCATCCAGCAATGTCCAAGCAAACTAAGCGGAAGTCTCTTATTTTGTTTAGTATATATACCTTCATGATACAAGCTGTTTCTGACTGAAGAAATAATCCTTGAATTTTGCACAGTCCAAACTTGATAGCACTTTAAACAAATTTTGAACCTATTCAATTCCGATGTTAAAACATGTATGTTTTAAGCGATTAGCGACCTAGCTCAGTCTGTCCTGTTTATAATTTAAAATGGCCACAAAATAAAAGAATTTAGTATTTGTACAGACGTCTCTAACTTTATAAAACTACCTTAAAGGTCCACTACTAAGCGAAAATTAAGTGACAGTTATTTCAATGGCAAGTACATTACCTTATGCAAGACACTAAATAATGAAGATTGGCAGGTTAAAATGTACAGAAAGTGTTTGAAACACGAAGAAAAGTATGTGCATTATGTTGAAATCTCAGTGAATCGACAAAATGACCACCCAGGTCTTTTTAACTTTCTTCATAATGCATAGAAAAATAATTGTACATGTACTGCGATTTATTTAGAATTTCTACATACCAACTTTCATTTTTTATTAAAACTAACTTATTTCTGTGCTTTTTAAGATGTATTTGAATTTTCGCTCTCATTAGTATTGGACCTTTAATTTTACCTGTTCATTTTATTTGTATCAAACAGACACGCCTGTACAAGACCAGCTGGACTACAGTCAGGATCTGATGGTTTTGGCTAAAATGTAAAAACTTAATTTTACTTAAAAAATATCAGTGATCACATATGGAATAAGATGTACTTAAATTTGAAAAAATCTTTTAATTATTACAATTATTGTCGGAACAGCTGTTTAAAATGCAGGAATTTCGAATGTTTGATATGGATAATCAAATTTCAATCTTTCACACAAATCTATGGAATTTTATATGCAAATGTTACCTCTTGTTCATAATGAACTATTGTGGTTAGATGCTTCCTGAAACTTTGTACAGGATCCACCTGATCAAGTCCTCCAAAATTTCTCCTGACAGCATGTAACATCTGATGCCACGTTGGTTTTTGTTGTGATTTCTCCACAAAACTATACACCATCTTGACTAAACTGAACAGGTAAATGAAAGGTAAAATACGCTGTTATAACTGTGTTCCGCTAACAATATTGGTATTATTACACCGGGAATATGACTGTGAGAACCTGTTAGACATGCGAACAGTGTAAATAGCTACGACACTTACAAGGATGCTGACAAATGCAGCATGTCAAGTGAACCACTTATCGATACCGATACCTCACTATTATAATAGATCTGCTAATACTATCCACATATTTGTCGAAAGTGATACAATTTTCACATTTTAACTCGCGCTCGTTAAAATATTACAATTATTGTATCACTTCTTGGTGAGATATATTCAATATCCACTCAAAACAAACAAATATCTTCTATTTTTCAAGTCACAAAACATATTCGAACCATCACATATGTCACAACACAGTCTAAGGGTGTTAATACATGTAATATTTTATCACCATCCAATGAACTTAAAATTGTATGGATAAATTTCTTAAATAAACTTGTTTATTATGGTAATTGTACACATCTAAAGTGAATTAACATTTACCTGTAGAAGTCCCTAAGACCGTAGAACTCTCTCATGTTCTGTGATGCCTTTTCAAAGATTTCTAAGTACGAGGCGGCCATTGGCTCAATCAAGGGTTCTATCCAATTACCAAGATCATCATTGGTGTTGCATATACCACTGAATAAAAGATACCAATAATGAAGTGACTTATTTAATACTGGGTACTAAGTAAAAGATGCATGGAGACTAAATAAGCACTAGATCCAATACATGCGTCTCTCTTCATTGAAAAATTGAGGTACTTCTGAGATGAAAACTGAAGACACGTACTGGTAGTCTATTTTTCTAGAAACGCAAGAGTTGTTGTTCTTAATATAGATTCGTCTCTCATTATAACATTATTTTTCCTGCGTAAATGAGTTCGGTGTTCGTAATGTAGTGGTTAAGGTATCTGTGTTGTACTTTAACAATGGAGTTTAAATCCCATTCGAACCCAAATTTTTGTACTTTTTTCTTCTGTTTTACTTATCTTTTCAGCTTTTTAACCATTTTTAAATGTTTTCCGGCAAATAATCATAAATATCTTCATTCATGAGAAACTAATAAAGGATAACAGCTGATTTTATATCTGGTTAATATTTGAAAATCTAATGAAAAAGTTCATAATTTTTTGCCTTTATATTAAGAATAACATAAAGACAAAATTTATCAGAATATCACACCGATGCCCCATTAATAATATTTGCATTTTCTTCGAATTTAAACATATCTGCATCACTATCATTTGGGCAGGCTTACAAATGAATGTGTTGTTACTGTATTTCTATTGTGTATACTGAATACCTTATTACCAAATTTGTGTTAAACTGTTACATAATGTTTACTGAATATTGACAAATTATTCTTTCTGCTATACCATTCAGTTAGTTATTTACAAGATGAGATTCTATATATCTTTTTATAATAATAAGAATGTAAATTTCTTTTAAAATTTTAATATGAATCATTGAAAGGATATAGTCAATGAAAATAACAATTGACAAATTGAACACTATGGGTTGAATACCTTGAGTTTGCTTTTCAACATATTATACTTGATATTAGATCTACTCCAGATAGGTATTAAATGCTAACTGTATACGTTCAGCTTGGTCTCCTTGAATTCGTTGGGGCCATGCCTCAACATCAACCATCACCAATTTCCTAAATATTTACATTTCAGTTTTGTTTGTGGGCCCGCTGTGATACCTTGTATCACGGTTTTTCTTGTTTCTTACTATACTGTAGACACTGCTTAAGGTACATGTTAGTATTATATGTTTCTATCAATTAGACTTTTACCCCTAATTACCTTCAATAAAATGCTTTACTGACAAAATGAAAATGCTGGTAACTATAACTATCATAAGCTTCACAATAGGAGCAAGACTAAAACAGTATGCAAACAAGATAAATCTAGGACATAACCACTTACAAGTGAGTTACAATAAATCTAATTAAATTCATCATAAAGCAGTAAGTCTTGTATTTAAAAAGAAAGGACGCATCTGATTACGTTGCACTATTCTTCAATTCCTCCAGATCAGGTACTTCTCTTTGCACTAGAATTCCCCTGTTCATCTTGGCTGGATCTAGAGCCCAGTTAGAAATACCAATAAAGGCAACCTGAAGTTTTTAATGTAAATCGATCAAAATTTAACTATTAATGTCTAAGCCTCTTTATTAGCCAACTATATATATTGTAAGAATTCTGATGACTAAAGAAAGATTACTTTTCTAGAAATATTGACATGTACTGGAGAAAGTAAATAATGCAAATAAAAAATCTAAATTTATACAATGTTTATTATAAAATGGCATTATGGCACATGTAAAAGTGCAGGGCAAAAACAAGAAAACAGTTATGAAGTTGGCAAACCTTTTTGTATTTTTCTGGTACCTCGTCACCCTGACAACCATCTTCTAGCAACGGGTGAAGTGTCTGATAATGAAAGCAAAACGTTTTCAATTATTTTATACGTTTTGACGGGCAAAGGTTTTAAAATACATAGTTCTGCCGTCATATGAATGTTATGCTCCTTTTCTCTCTGCTTTATAGCCGGGATTTATCTTGCAAGCACACAATAGTTATAAACATTAAGAGGAATTTGTTTTAAACAAGAGCTGTTTGTAAAACTCGTATGCCCCCCTTGATGCAAAAGTCTAACTATGCAAGTCACTGTGAAATTCGCAAAAGACCTAGTAACCTGAAACTGAATAGTGGCCATCAAATTGTAATGACAAATCAAGTTTGAAAAAAAAATATACGGTAAGTATTTTTTCATATGGCCTTACGAAAAGATGCAAATGCGCTGAATAAAAAAAATCATATGGCCTTAAAAAGAAAAGACCTTATAAACATTTTTTTGGCCTTACAAAAAATTATAATTTTTGGCCTCAATAAAAAAAAGAAAAACAAAATTGGTCTTAAGAAACTTTAAGAAAAAGGCCATAGAATTATTTTTTTCAATGCATGTGGCCTGAAAAAAGGCCTTAAAAAACAACTTTTTTTGGCCTTACCAAAATTAATGTGGTGACCTTAAAAGAAAAAAAACATTTTGGCCAAAAAAAACATTTTACTATTCTAGGTCAATGTGCACTTGACCTTTGATCTACTGACCTCAAAAACAGTAAGGTTCCTCTGCTGGTCATGACCAACCTCAATATCAAGTTTCAAGATCCTAGGCCCAAGCATTCTCCAGTTATCATCCGGAAACCTTTTTACTATTCCAGGTCACTGTGACCTTGACCTTCGACCTACAGACCTCAAAAACAACAGGTTTTTTTTTGTCTGCTGGTCATGACCAACTTCCACATCAAGTTTCAAAATCTTATATAGGCACAAGCGTTCTCCAGTTATCATCCTGAAACCAGTTGGTAGACGGATGGACAGACAGACACACAAACCAACAGTCTGACATCTGCAAACTAATATACCCCTCTTCTTCGAAAGGGGGAATCAAAATGACACGGTATGCTTGAGCAGGTTAAAGCTTATGAAAAAGCATTGCATGTTTGCAGCATCAAGGGTTATTCTTAACCGGAACTTTGTCAAAAATAGTAGGTTAGAAACATTAAGTGGCTATATATTTTCTATTGTCATAAGCACTAGTTAAGCTAAATATTGAATAACCCTTTAAAATAATTAACGCAATAATATACATGTACATTGTACACGCATTGTGTAAATACAACAAGAGGGTAAAGATGATCCTGTTATCGGTGACCTGAGTACATGACTACTTGACCAAATGTGACCGAAATGCAGCCATAAACTATATATAAACACAAACATTCTAGTAGACCATGGCAAGACAAAACTTTTGCTATGAAATGTGACTGTGATAGTATTGACAAGGTTTTTGTTACATTTGACCCACGAAAACTCATTAACAAACATTAAACTGTTTTGATAGTGTGACCTAGTTTTTGACCAAAACAATGTTGAAACGCAACAAAGAAAACATTTAAACAAACTTACTGACCAATTGTCATGATGACTGCTTAATAGATGTGCATACATGCCGTTTAGGGTTGGATCATTAACGGGAGATTTGTGAAAAATCGCCGGGTTTTTGGACATCACAACGGGGTAAAAACGACAACCAAAAAACATGCGTTTCTGACGTCATACATGACGATTATGTTTATTCAAGTTAATGTAAACATATGCAGTGGTCATTTTAAGCACATTTAAACCTTGATTCTCAATTTCTCATATGCAAAATTATTACTCAAACAAAATTCTCTGAATTTTAATGAAACAAGAATAATGTCGTACTTACGTTGGATCTGGATACAAAGCAATACAAAACAAACAAAAGCAACAATTTTATTTCTTTCAACTGGCGGTACATAATCTTTAATCAACTAGTACATTAAAAGTATCATATAATCATATTTAATAATCCTGACCAAGGTCTTTCAAATAGTATGGTCCGAAACGAGCGTAATACGATAAATAACTTGCCTCGGATCATGTGACAAACATCCGGGTACCCGCAATTTTGGAAAAATAAAGAAAATATTGAAACTTTATATCTACATATATATTGATATTTTACCAATCAATTTGACCAACAAAGAGATCCTTAATACAATATATACTATTTGAAAGACCTTGTCCAGACGTGTCATCTTGTTGCAAACATCAATTACGTCAATCAGGCGATAAGTATTACCCTGGGCAATGACCAGATGTTACTGACAATTAACACTAACGAGCGTAATAAAGAGCCGACTTTCGTCACCTAATCAACCAATTATCGATCTCGCGTGTCAAGGTTTTGACTTTGTATATTCAAACTTGGACTTAAGTGGGTATTTAACGAATTTTATTGATTTTCTTTTCTTTCAAGACAAAATTTTGATTTATCGGGAGATTTGGGTGTTTTTGCGAGCTTCGCCGGGGTGCCGGGGTAAGGGTCTAAATATCGGGAGAACCCGGCGAGTAACGGGAGAACGGCATGTATGTAGATGTGGCTTCTAGGGTGTTAACAATGCTCTTCTTTGATTTGGCCATCTGACCTCGTTTTTTGCGACAGGTTACAAAGATCTAAACTTATATGTCCTATAAAACATTGAGACAATAATTCTGACCCATGTTCAAGATGATTGGCTAACAAATATGGCCCCCAGAGTGATAACAAAATTTGTCTTCTATTTGACTATGTGACCTAGTTTTTGACCCCAGGTGATCCAGATTCAAACATGACCTAGGAATCATTGAATTCACATTCTGATCAATTTTCACAATGATTGGATAGTAAATGTGACCTCTAGATTTTATTTGAAAGCTGAACCTTTTTTTAGACCAAAAGTGAACCAGATTCAAACTTGTCCCAAGGATTTTTGAGATTAAAATTCTCAATTATTTTCATGAATATTGGATTCAAATGTGCCTTCTAGAGTGTTAACTAGGCATGCCTGGACAGACAGAATCTGATGACAGACAAGTGTATTTAGACAGTTGTTTTGAACATTAATTTAGTGTACAGCCAAGTTAATATTCATGATAACAAAATCCTTCGCAAGAAGAAAATTCTCTACTAGATGTAACTCTCAGTATCACATTAAATCAAATCCAGATCTCTCATCACAGTTAAAACTTTAGTACATCTAAGGGTATTACCTTGAGGGGCATTCGAGGACTGTCTTCAGCCAAACCAACTTCATCAAGAACGACAATGGAAACAAATGAATCTAAATCTTTGTCTTTTTGGAATTGTGCACATTGCCTGAAAGTTCCAACTATACCATCTGGTGTAGACAAGGGGCTGCACTGGAAGGATACCATTTGGGCCTGAAAAATAAGTAAAGGCACATACATTGAATAAGCATCTACATCAGTTATTGTACAGAAGAGAGAGCCAGAAAAAGACATTCCAATGATCATCAAATAGTAAGTTTACTGTGCAGGGTACCCAGAATATGACACTGGAAGGATATCATCGAAATAAGTATAGCTTCATACTACCTTTACTCTACAAGTACAAAATGTATGCTAGTGCTAGGTATTCAGCTTATATTTTAGATGAGCTTTTTTTGGTAGATTTTACATAATTCAACATTTCCAAATTGTCATTGTTGTATGTAGACTACAAGAATATCCTTACATATAAATACATGCACAATTGTTCTTACTTGTTTCAGCTCTCTAAACAATGCTTCTCTTGCAGCATTTCCTTGCATGGCATCAGACACAATTGTTTTTGCAAGGGACTTGGAACTTCCTGGTTTTCCAACAAGAAAAAGTGGAATACGAAGTTCAATACACACAACCATCATAAACACATTTTCCTTGAGAGCCATATTCCTCGCAATGTTTTTCTCTAAGTACACGTTGTCTAAAAACACTTCCTGGCAACTGGAAAAATAAAGGTCATGTACATAAGCATGTATGTGAAATAGACCAAAACACATTTAACGGGGGATCGTTTTTTAATTATTGTATGCTCTATGTGCATTCTTTCAAATTTCGCATATTTTTGCTTCATTTGTAAACTACATAAGAATTTCTCTAAAGCACATACTGTTAAAAACTCAGTTAATATGTTTTAGATAATAATACCATTCAATTTCCTGTCGGATCTGATCACCTCCGCCAGGAAGATGGCATGGTGCTCTAAACAACTCGGCGACATGTGCACGGTATTCTGGTCTTGTCTTTAGACAAGCATGATAACACACCCCTAAGGCTAGTATCAATGAGCGCGTTACATCATCCAAATGATCATTCTGCAAACAGATTGATGTTTAAAAAAAAATCATGAAAATAATATATGTCGGAACTATCACTGCAGTCAAAAACATATCTGCAATAAGTTGTCATTTTCTAAAATCATGTCTTCTCATCTTGATATATAGAAATCAAATTATGCAGAAGCAGTAAATTTTTCCACACACAAAAATCAGCATGGTTTAACATATAATTTAATCATAAACAATAGGTTGCATATAATGGTGTATCACTTATGAAAGCAATTTGCATCACAATTATGGCACACAATTATAATGATATATAAAGTCAGACAGAATCACACATGAAAAGGTGAAATAATTATCAAAATAAATTTTGATTTGTAATATCAACATGACTAATACTGCTGGCGAACCTCATTTTCTTCGATCAGTTCTTCCTCTATATCTGATTCTTCATCATCTTCAGAACTGTCATCAACTTCACCATATAGTTTCTTTTTGATCAGCTGAAAAAGTGTGTTGTTGTCTCCCGCGCTCTGCTTATAGAACCAACTCATAACTGTCAACACTCTGTCAATATCACGCAGGGACACAAAACTACACTCATCCTGCAAAAATATGAATGATACATTACTATATAGCATTAAAGGTTTATATACATTCCCAACTTCTGATAAATTACTGACCAACAGAAATAAAATGTGATTTCTAATGCAAGTCTGATTTGTTGAGTCGTTTGAATTTGTGACGCTCAAATAACATGCATACAGTCTCAATATGACCTGTTATTATTGCATTTTAGAGCATTGAGCGTTTAACTTAGAAAAGGGTTGACGGTTTAGTAATATAAAAACCGCTTTTCATGGCTTCAAACAATTAAACTTCTGCGGCTAGTTCCATCGCCGTTAAAATATCTTTGATCATAAAAACACTTACATATTGTCAAACTTCAAAATAACAGAACTAAAATTGAAACAATAACAATCACTGTGTTTTTCTCTTAAACATCAACTTGTACTCAGATTAGATAAACAAACGAGCAATGAACCCTTTAACATATTAATAATCTAGACCCCTTGGTCTCTGTAGCTGCAAGAATTCTATTCCTTGAACGTTTAATCAAGATAACATAATTTATCTAATACTGCATTAGAATAAAAGAAATCCACCTTTTGTTGTCTCATGTAGTCTTGAGATGCTGTGAGGATTGCACTCACCACTTCAATCAAGCCAGGAAGATTTGGCAAATCATCTTCTCGTATCTGTAAATAGTCTGACTTAGAAATACTCGTATTACATTTAATATATTTTTCAAAAAGTAGTCTTCTTCCATAAGGCAACATTCCTGTGTTTCTGAGTACATGTATCTTACATGTACATTATAAAAACTATATTCCCACAAGAAAAACAAAGATGTAAAGAAGAAAACTTGGGCATAACATGATTTGATTACAGAAAAGAATCACTGGGAACAAATTTTCAACCATTTGACAAAAACGAAAATGTATCACTAGTATGACACAAGTACAGTACTCATTTGCACCAAGGACACTAAATATAAAATCTACAATAACTACATGGTAGAAGCTAGTAGAGTTAACATCATTTAAACAAGAGCCATGTTACACATGGTTAATCCCCCCGCCAGGAAAAAGTTACCTGAAGGTTGTACTTTCGTACATTTTACTTGGTGAGAGGAAATCCTTAAAAAGCCGTATAGTTATGGTCATGCTGAGTACAGTTTTCAAGTAAGTGGAAAAAGAATAAGGCAATGAAGAGAAGGTTTGCAAAATTATATTAATGTTCATTATCAGTATAGGTATGATATTTTTCTATTTGACTAAAAGTAGACAAGGTAGAGTTATTGTTCTTGCACACTGCGCTTCCTACCAATGTGCTATGTCAGTGTATTAAGTTTGAAGAAAATCCCTCAAGTACTTTTGGAGTTATGCTCTGGACAAAGTTTTTCAAGTAAATCTGATAAAGGGGAATAACTCTAAAAGTAGGCAAGGTAGAGTTATTGTTCTTGCACACTGCACTTCCTACCAATGTGCTATGTCAGTGTATTAAGTTTGAAGAAAATCCCTCAGGTACTTTTGGAGTTATGCTCCGGACAAAGTTTTTCAAGTAAATCTGATAAAAGGGGAATAACTCTAAAAGTAGGCAAAGTAGAGTTATTGTTCTTACACACTGCACTTCCTCCCAATGTGCTCTGTCAATGTATGAAGTTTGAAGAAAATCCCGGAAGTACTTTTGGAGTTATGCTCCGGACAAAATTGGGACGGACGCACGGACGGACGGACGGACGGACGGACGGACGGACGGACGGACGAAGGGCATTTCTAATATCCCCTTCGCCTTCGGCGGGGGGATAAAAAATCTGGCTTTCAAAAGATTGGAGTAGGGAAATATACAATGACGCAAGAGAGATAATTTCAACAAGATGTTAAGGAGACAAATTGTGAAAACGCTCTCCTGTGACCCTGAATTTTGATCTTTTGACCACAAATTTTCATACATACATTTACAAATCATATCTTGTTCAATCAAAATCCAGAGCCAACAAGATTTTCTAATAAGCATGACTGTGCGGCCTTGGCTTTTGACTAAGTGACCACAATATTAATTGCAAAAAGCGCAGATTGACTTAAACTGATGTTCCTGCCTGAGGTCAAGGGAATAAAGCAATTGCAAAACAACAATTCAAACTGATCCCCTTCTACAATTGTTTTCCTCGGAATTAACGTGGTGATCTAGTTTTTAATCCTAGGTGATCAACACAAATATTTTGACCAGTTTTCAAGATGATTGGGTTGTAAATGTCACTTGTATGACATACATAAGGTTTTTCACCAGGTGACCTAGTTTTTGACCTCAGATAACCAATATTGGTACTTGACCTTAATTTCATTAAGACAATTATACTGATCAAGTTTCATAAAGATCCAATGAAAAATGCAACCTATATTGCATACACAAAGGTTTTCCTATTATTTCACCTTGTGACCTAGTTTTTCACCCAAGATCCATATTCAATTCATCAGGATAATCTTTCTAACCAAGTTTCATGAATCTTCAATGACAAATGCAACCACTATTGCAAACACCTAAAAGGATTTTCTATGATTTGACCCCGCATCCTAGTTTTTAACCCCAGATAACCTATATTCGAACTTAACCTAGATTTTATCAAAGCAGTTAAGTTCCATGAAGATTCAGTGAAAAATGCAACTTCTATTGCAAACACAATGTTTTTCTGTGATTTAACCGGGTGACCTATTTTTGAATCCAGATGACCCAAATTCAAACGCAAACAAGATGATTTTATCAAAGCAATCATACTGGCCAAGTTTCATGAAGATCCAATTAAAAAAGCAGCCTCTATTGCTTACACAAGGTTTTCTATGAATTGTCACCCCAGATAACCCATATTCAAACTCAACTTAGATTCAATCAATGCAGTCATTCTGACCTGGTTTCATAAAGATCAAGTGAAAAATGCAGTTTGTTTTAAATACACAAGGTTAAATGTTGACAGAGGGCAGACCGACAGACAGATGACGTACACTAGGCGATCAAAATAACTTACATTGAGCAATTTGTGCTCAGTTTAGCTAAAACACAGTAAATAGTTTCTTTTTACAGACCCTTCAGACCTTGATTCATGATCAAAATATACAGAATTATACTGCATACTGATGCTTTCTGTCAAAAGTGTGTAAACGATCTCGAGGTAAAGAAAAAGCGCGGACAAGATTTTCGATTTTACAGACCCCTATTACCTTGATCTTTCAAGCTAAGACCCACATATAAATATACACAAGAACATGTCTTCCTGATGTTTCATGCATACTTTTATCTAACTGCAGCATAGGAGTGTAGGAAAAGATGCAAGTACAAGGTAATGATTTGGACAAATGACAAGGGAAAACAAAATGTCTCTCCCAAATTAGTGAGACTTTAAATATCAGTGTTCAATTGTCATTGTATTATACTTGTGAAAGTGTTGCCATAACAAAGAACAAATATACTTACATATCTTCTGACCATTTGTCTGATATACAAATCTTCTATTTCAATGTTCAGTTGACCAAAGTCCCAGACTAGGGGGAGCAAACTCTGTGGAAGGGGCTGTACTCTATATACAAGTCGTCTCATTGGCACACGACCAAGTCTGTCTGTAGTATCATCAGCATCCACGTGATAACCAAGTCCTGCTTGCTCTAGTTTCTTTATCAATTCCTCGGTATGCCTTAAAAACAACTGCATATCAATAAGCGCAAAGCAAGAATATACATATAGTATAAGCATTTGTATAACTGGTATATTAAAAGCATCATGAAAACTAGAGATTGTTTTTCACTAAAAAACATATGTCTCCTCCCCCCCTCCCCATGATGTTGATCTTTGAGTTAGTGACTCCAAATTGTAATATGCACAACTTGACTTCATATTGATGCTTTCTTTAAAGTTTTATGAAAATTTGGAGATTCCAAGGGGTTTTGGATAAGAACCACGGAATATGATTTTCTGTTTCAGGTCCCTGTGACCTTGACCTTTAAGTTAGTGACCCCAAATTATACTATGTGCAACTAGACTTCAGACTGATTCTTCCTGTAAAATTTTATGAAAATCCATTGAGGGGTTTTGGCGAAAGATTTTACTGAATATTGTAAATATATATATATCTAGAGAGCAATATTTTATAAACATTTTTGAACCAAAATTGAATAGCGTTAATTGACGTCCTATTTTTAGACTAAAAATATAACTGACGTCATCAATACTGACGTACGTTGTGTACGTTTCTAAGCAATTACACATATTTTGACGCCATATTTGCCCTGATGAGCATGAAAGCGAAACCGGTTGGCAAATAATAATTTAATTATCTAATGGACTGTGTTTTTATCTTTTAATATATATATATATATATATATATATCTATGCAAAATCTTTGCACGGACAAACTTTTGTAACAGACTGATGGTGTGACCTTGACCTTTTGAGTTAGTGACCCCAAATTATAGTATGCGTAACTACACTTCATACTGATGCTTCCTGCAAAATGTTATGAAAATCCAGTGAGGAGTATTGGAGAAGAAGCATGGAAAAGATTTCACTGAATATTATAAATACATGTATATATATAGATATAGACTTTAGGTTTAAAACCCTTGAAATGCCGGAAAAGGCAAAATATTGAATGAATTAAATAAAAATTACTTGATAAGGCTTTAGAATAAAGATTTGATTAACAAAATTAACTGTGCTACGGGTTTCATACAATTCATAAGGCACAATTGTAGTGAAATTTTGCATATATATAAATATAGATATATATATGCAAAATCTTCAAAGTCCTATAACTCATACAAAAATTATGGAGTGGAAAATCCTGCCGATATGCGTAACTACACTTGGTACTAAACATTTCTACCAAGTTTTAGTAAAATCCATCAAGGCGTGTAGTAGCTGAGTAGAAAACTTTTGTGACAGACATACGGACGGACGGACGGACAGCACCAAATCAATATGTCTCCCCCCACCAGAGGGGAGACATAATAACTTTACTAACTTACTTTCTGTATGGATTGCAGGCAGCTACCATTTTAAGGTTTTCACAAAGTTCCAATTTCTCCCCTTCCATGCTCCTGTCACACATTATTTCTTTAATAAGTCCTATTGCTTCTGTTGAATTTGCTTCATCAAAGAATAATACTGTATACATTTGATTTCCGTATTCTTCTTTGTTCGCCTTTGCCTCTTCTTCAGCTTCTCTAACCTTTTTTATAATGTCTTTGTTAGTTGTTCCACCATGAACCTATCAAAGAAATCATTTTTACATACTAAGGTTAAGAAAACAATAAAAGTAAACAAGAGCACCGCCCCCGGGTGCCCGACCCTCGTTTGGTTAGTATCCAAGCGAGTAATTTACAAGATGAAAACACTGAACAAAAAACAATAAAAGTAAACAAGAGCACCGCCCCCAGGTGCCCGACCCTCGTTTGGTTAGTATCCAAGCGAGTAATTTACAAGATGAAAACACTGAACAATTACTATAAATAAATAATACTAAAAATCCCTTTTCACATTACATGTGAACCTCAGCATAATCATTATTAAGCATTTGCAGAAACACCCCTTTTCATCTGTTTCTATTGTACATTTGATAGTGAACAAGAAAACGCGGCAATGCTGCCAAAGCAGGTTTCAACAGCGTCAAAATTACTTTTAATTTAAGAACAATAATGTAAGAATTAAAACAAACAAAATTCTATTTTTAGAAAAAATCTTGACCCGTCCACCCTCCCGTCAAAAAAAACCTTGACCTTGACCATAGTGACCCCAAAAGCAATCCCAAGCTTCCTCTCCACACAAGCTACCTACATACCATGATATGAGACAACTATTTTAGGTTTCAAATCTCTACCTTAAATTGTTACTTAGAAAAAGTGGATTTTAACAAAAAACTTAACCAAAATTCTGACATAATTAGGGGCTTTACTTTGACAAAATGCTGTCAAGAGTTATGGATCTTTGCCCTATTGTTGCTACTATGATGTCAGAAAACTAAATGAAGTTTAGAAGCTCTATCTTGAATGGTTACTGAAAAAAATTGGACTTACCGTAAACAAAGATTTTAACCGAAATTCTTACTTAAAAAGGGGCATAACTTTTTGCTTCTATGATGTAAGACAACTATATGAAGATACAAAGCTCAACTTTGAATGGTTACTGAAAAAAGTGGACTTTAACAAAAAATTTAACAAATATACAACGACAACAATGACGCAGAACGATGATGATGAAGAAGGACACCGAGGAAGCTCCAAAACAGACAAGCTAAAATAGATGGCATAGTTTTCAGACAAAGATGAAATATGATACCCCAAACTGAAGAAACGTTTATTTTGAAAATACACATTTAGGAACTTGAATTTGAGTTGTTTCACCTACCTTCATAAGTATCATGTTTGTCTGTTCTACTCCTGGTGGAACTTGTAGGGCACACATGAACTTAACAAGTCGTGTTTTACCACAGCCAGTCTCTCCCATAATGATTACTGGGATGTCACATCTAAGAAAATTATAATTCGAAAATCTTATATATAGTGAAACATTGTTGGCATTTAACAGTATTTCGACAGTCCAAATACAGTTTCTTTTTACATCCATCAACCTTTTACAGTTAACATCAATAGGACAGAAGAATTGACCCCACAAAAAGGTTCAAAAGTTTCTGAGACATGGAATAGTTTGCATTAATAGATACAATAAATATGTAACAGTCAAAGCATAACAGACTTAATTCACAAAATGTAAGACGACATACTTAAAGTGGAATGATTCTCGCCTTCCCACTGACGTCTTACTGGCTAGTTAATCAATCGGATTATTGGATTGCATTTATTCCCTTATTCGGCAACAGATGAAAACTTGGTCATTGCAGTAAATTCACATGCTTGTTCAAATTTTACCTACGTTAAATTATTCGAAATTAAACTCAATTATCCCAAGATAATCATAAGTAGTCATCTTCTTTCTTTTTTCTTCTTGGGTTTGTGCATTTTTAAATCAAAGATACAGAGAGACAAACGATGAAATAAGTTTACATGTACCAGTACCCGGATATGCAAAGCCGAGAATTTATAACTCTTAGCTGACATCCTTTAAATGTTTCAATCTATCGAACAACTGACCGTCTTGCTAACAGGCTCAACTGTAAAGTATTGTTTTTGAATGAGTTTAACGCCTGTTTCAATTACATTTCAGTCCATTATATTCACATGGACAGTTTATCTATCATTTCTAACCAGTACTAGAACCGAGTCCTCAACAAGAAACTGCTAACTTTCTCATACGTAAACAGGTAAACAATTCCAATCACTTGACCATGGAGGCGATCTGCTGCCATTTTACATCACAATCATAGTTTAGTGTAGTTCAATACGAATCTTTACATGTAAAATACATAATATTAATATATTTTATTTATTTAACGATTGCTTTAGATAAAACACTTAAACAATGCCAACATGAAAACATAATACAGATATTAATTTGATTTAAATTTATTTACGTATGAAGAAGATCGGAAAGATATTGTGAACCATTATCCCACTTTATCTTGTTACATTTTTCTATAGAATGAACAATGAAGAGAAAACCCATTTTCTGACTTTCCTAATAAACAATTATAGCCTTCCTGTTTTGTATTAACTTAATTCATCAATTTTAAAGAAAATATTATTACATGTATAGCTTTAATATCCAGTAGATACTAGAATGTCATTTTCTGTCGCTGAACAACAGACATAACTAGAACTATCACTGAAGGTGATCAATACCCTCCGAACACCCCACTGACACAGTATATCAAATTTATGTAATATTTGACGCTTTAATTATTGGACCTGCACAACTCAAGGCTTCTGTGAAGTATAATTAAATTCTGACCAGGGGTTTTGGAGATAAAAAAAGCGCTCAAGATTTTAGTATCTCAAGCCCATGTGACGTCTGACCTAGTGACCCGAAACATAGACCGTGCACAACTAGGCATGGTGCTTATCACCTCTGTCAAGTATCATTAAATTCTGACAAGGGGTTTTGGAGATTTAGCGTTCACAACATTTTACTATATCGAGCCACTGTGACCTTGACCTTTGACCTAGTGACCCGAAACATCAAATATGCACAACTAGGCATTGTACTTATTACTTCTGTGAAGTATCATTAAATTCTGACCAGGGCTTTTGGAGATAAAAAGCACTCAAGATTTTACTATCTCAATCCCCTGTGACCTTTGACCTAGTGACCAAAACATCAACTGTGCACAACTAGGCATGGTGCTTATCCCTTCTGTCAAGTATCATTAAATTCTGACCAGGGGTTTTGGAGATTAAGCGTCCACAAGATTTTACTATCCCCAGCCCCTTTGACCTTGACCTAGTGACCCGAAACATCAACCATACACAACGGGCCATTGTACTTATCACTTCTGTGAAGTATCATTAAATTCTGACTAAGTTTTTTTTAGATTTAGTGTCCACAAGATTTTACTATCTGCCCCTGTGACCTTGACCTTTGATCTAGTGACCTGAAACATCAACTATGCACAACTAGGCATTGTACTTATTACTTCTGTGAAGTATCATTAAATTATGACCAGGGCTTTTGGAGAGTTAGCATCCACAAGATTTTACTACCCTGAGCCCCTGTAACCTTGACCTTTGACCTAGTGACCCAAAACATCGAGCATGCACAACTAGGTATTGTACTTATCACTTCTGTTCAGTATCATTAAATTCTGACCAGGCATTTTGGAGATTTAGGGTCCACAAGATTTTACTATCCCGAGCCTCTGTGACCTTGACCTTTGACCTAGTTACCCGAAACATCAACCATGCACAACTAGGCATTGTACTTATCACGTCTGTGAAGTATCATTAAATTCTGACCAGGGGTTTTGGCGATTTAGTGTCCATAAGATTTTACCATCTCGAGCCCCTAGTGTGACCTATACCTTTGACCTAGAGACTCGAAACATGGACAATGCACAACTAGACATTGTACTTATCACTTCTGTCAAGTATCATTAAATTCTGACCAGGGGTTTTTGAGATTTAGTGTCTACAGACAGACGGAGAGAACGACGGACAGACAGACAATGCTGAATCCATTATACCCCCGTCACACTTTGTGTTCGTGGGATATAAAAAGCATTTTTGAATGTTTAATACATGTATTAAGTGTCTCAACCAAAATTTCAGTGTATTCTCACCTAAACCTCATGTAAATGGCCATAATTTTCTTCACATTGTCGGCTGTTAGCTCATAAGTGTCATCTGGATCATGTGGGAACTCGATGCCCATAATACTGCACATCTTCATGATTTTTTCGTGTCTGCAAAAAACTTCTTTTTTCATTAATATACAAACAAAAATAATATCAAACAGGGAATGCCACGTACCAAAAACGCAGCCTCCCCAAAACGAACCCCACAGCACCCAGAAGTGCACACCACCAACACACACACACACACACACACACACACACACACACACACACACACACACGACACACACACACAGAGGCCGAGGGTTTAGAACGAATAACAATCCCTGAAGGATGAAAATATAACAACATTGATTGAATGTACGGGGAGACTTTTTACGGCCGCCACACGGCACAAAACATTTAATTTTCAAATCTAGCACATTGAACTATTTTAATGTACTGTTTTATGTTGATAAAATAAAAACAATTGATCATGAATGTATTGCACATGTATGCACTCGAGTAAATGTTTAATCATATTCTTTAAAATGAGTGTTGAAGTTTATTTTATAACACTATATTATAAAAGTCCCCCCCCCCTCGGTGGGGTCAATTTTGATCCGGGTCATAATTTGAACAATCTTGGTAGAGGTCTACTAGACAATGCTACATGCCATATATCTAAGCTCTAGGCTTTGTGGTTTCTGAGAAGAAGGTTTTTAAAGTTATTCCTATACAAGCCTATGTAAAACCAAGTGACCCCCCGGGTGGGGTTAATTTTGATCCGGGGGTCAAAATTTGAACAATCTTTGTAGAGGTCCACTAGACAATACTACATGCCAAATATCTTATCTCTAGGCCTTGACTGGTTTCAGAGAAGAAGATTTTTAAAGTTTTTTCATTTTTTTGCCATAGCAACCAGAGTTGTGCATGGAATGGAATTCTTTGAACAATTTTGGTAGGGCATCATGCAAGGAACATTCCTGCATAGTTTCATCAACATTGGCCTAGTGGTTTCAGAGGAGATGTTGTTTAAATCAAAATGTTGACAGACAATAGACAAATATCCATTAGAAAAGCTCACCCTGGCAAAGCCAAAGCTAAACAAGAGCTGTCTCATGACAGCACGCTCGACTATTCGAAAGCTTGTCGGTAAAATGGGTTTTTTTGTCTAAGAACAGGTGTATTGTGTAATTGTCTATAAGAATTAAGGTCAAAGATATGAAACTTGTTCAAAGACCTTTGTAAATGAACATTACTTGCAAAGCCTTACTCTGGATTATGTAAGCCAACTGGGGGAGGAGGGGGGGGGGATAATTTCAAAGAAATACATCACCTTGTATATTTGATCATGAATAACTTTGTAACGTTTCAAAATTGATATGTATAAAATTAAAAAAGCATGACCGCTGCATGCTGCATAATTATTCTATGACATTTCAAAAGAAAGCCATTTCGAGTATTTCTAATAATAGTCTGGTAAAAACTGTGACAAAATTCTAAGTTAAAAAGGGGCATAAATATGTCAAAAATCAAAAACATTGGTGAAGATGTTCATAGTAAACACACATTTTAAGTTTCAAGTCAATACGTTTGATAGTATTCAAGATATTTTACTTTATAAAAATCTTTAACTAAAAATTCTAAGTTAAAAAGGGGCATAAATCTAACAAAAATCAAAACAGAGTTATGGGGATTGTTTCCTCAGGTGAAGATGTTGATGGTGGACACATAATTTGAGTTTCAAGTCAATACCTTTGAAAGTATTCAAAATATTTGAATTTATAAAATCTTTTACCAAAAATTCTAAGTTAAAAAGGGGCATAAATCTGTCAAAAATCAAAACAGAGTTATGGGGATTGTTTCCTCTGGCGTAAATGTTGATGGTAGACATATATTTTGAGTTTCAAGTCAATACCTTTGATAGTATTCAAGATATTTGAATTTATAAAAATCTTTAACCAAAAATTCTAAGTTAAAAAGGGGCATAAATCTGTCAAAAATCAAAACAGAGTTATGGGGATTGTTTCCTCAGGTGAAGATGTTGATGGTGGACACATAATTTGAGTTTCAAGTCAATACCTTTGATAGTATTCAAGATATTTGAATTTATAAAAATCTTTAACCAAAAATTCTAAGTTAAAAAGGGGCATAAATCTGTCAAAAATCAAAACAGAGCTATGGAGATTGTTTCCTCAGGTGTAGATGTTGCTAGTAAACATATAGTTTGAGTTTCAAGTCAATACCTTTGATAGTATTCAAGATATTTGACTTTATAAAAAACTTTAACCAAAAATTCTAAGATTAAAAGGGGCATAAATCTGTCAAAAATCAAAACAGAGTTATGGAGATTGTTTCCTCAGGTGTAGATGTTGCTAGTAAACATATAGTTTGAGTTTCAAGTCAATACCTTTGATAGTATTCAAGATATTTGAATTTATGAAAATCTTTAACCAAAAATTCTAAGTTAAAAAGGGGCATAAATCTGTCAAAAATCAAAACAGAGTTATGGAGATTGTTTCCTCAGGTGTAGATGTTGATGGTAAACATATAGTTTGAGTTTCAAGTCAATACCTTTGATAGTATTCAAGATATTTGACTTTATAAAAAACTTTAACCAACGCAGACGCCGACGCCAGGGCAAGTGCAACTAAGCCTCCTTATTCTTCGAATAGTCGAGCTAAAAAAGTCATAGTCACTATAATATTATTTATCTAAAGTACACATTCTAACAAAATGCTATACTTTACCTTGGAAGATCATCGAAGTTTTCCTGCATAGGAGCACGATTTGCAACTAGAGCGTCATATAAAGTCTTTTTCATAATTCCATGCTCCACAATGTCTCCTGTTTGTTGATCAATCACATTTCCAGAAGCTCGATCAATGAAAAATCCAAGGAATGTAAATGTAGACCTATCTGAGTTGAAGAACAGGTAAGGATGTGGACTGAAATAGATATTTTACCATGAGGTTGTAGTAGTCCATGATGATGCTCTTTACCTGAGAATTTAGTTTGCCTTTTTTATCTTAACATTTTAAGAACACTCCTCTTTGCATTAATAGTGCTTTTTGGCAATTGTTCACGTGTTCAGGACAACTCCATGTGCCTACAATTTAACACGAGTACAAAATATTAAATGGGAAATGTAAAAGAAATCTTCAAATTAACGCCTAAAGGTGAAAAGAAAAAGAAACGTTTTAGTGTACCTGCTTTCCCATGTTCGTCTCATCTGGTACCTCTGTAAGTCATCAGTATCTTCATCAGTATCTCCAACTTCAACTTCATCAAGTTCCATAGTTTCAAACCTCTCTCCACCTCCTGAATGCACACCTGGCGATTCTTCGCTCATGTTCAATGAACGAGTTGAGAAATCCTACAATAACAATTATCTGATATCATGATCGAAAGAACTTGGTAAATAGTTGGAAACCCCGAGTACTCCACAAAGCAACACTTATGTAAGACAGGAGCACTTGCATAACTTCAAATTGTCAGATAAGCAAGTTTTGTTTACTGGTCTCTAACTGGCATGGAGATAAACTTCAACAGGCATTTTATGAAATTGAAGAAACTGCACAGGTGGCCCACACTTAATATGCATACATATATTTCATTGCATGAACAGCTGTAAAAAATAGTTTCCCATGTCCACCTGCCCCCTGTCTTCAATGGATCAAAACCATTTCCCGTTTTATAGGTCGAGGAAAAGTTGGTACAGATTAAGCTAAGTAAAATGTGACAAAATATTATCATGTTTTTTCAAATAGGATTCTACATACAAGAGAACCAAGATAGCCCTATATCGCTCACCTGAGACTTACTTTTACAATATGTGACAAAACTTTAACCCTTAACTATATAAAGATAGCCCTATATCACTCACCTGAGACTTACTTATTACAATATGTGACTAAGCTTCAACCCTAATCTATATAATCATAAATACAAATATTCTGTTTGACCTTGGGCTTGACAAGACAAACCTTTCGACCAATTTACATGATGATTGGGTTGTAAATGTTACCTGTATACACTATACACTAGGTATACGCTAGGTTTAAACTGGGTCTAACTTTCATCAAGACAATCATACTGACCAAGGTTCTTGAAGATACAATACAAAATGCAACCCATAGACACAACCTTTTTGTATAACTTGACCCTGTAACCTAGTTTTTGGTCTTAGATAATCCATATTCAAACTCGATCTAGATTGCATCAAATTAATCATTCTGACCAAGTTTCATGAATATTCAACATAAAATGCAACCTCTAGTACACACACAATAGTTTTCTAAGATTTGACTTTGTGACCAAGTGTTTGACCCTAGATGACCCCTATGCAAACTAAATCGAAAATAAATTAAGATAGTCAACCTGGCCAAATTTCATGAAGATCAAATAAAAAATGCAACATATATTGCACATACAAGGTTTTTCTATGATTTGATCCTGTGACCAAGTTTTTAACCCAATATAATCCATATTCAGCCTCGATCTCAATTTTATCAGTATTTCTGGCCAATTTTCATGAAGATCCAGAGAAAAATGCAACTCTATAATTGTGTTTACAACGTTCTTGTATGATTTGACCCCTTGACCTAGTTTTTGACCCCATATGGCCCATATTCATACTAAGCCTAGATTTTATCTAGGTGTTTATTTAATTTGACCCCGTGAACTAGTATTCATGATGACCCAGTGAAATATCACACCTGTCATTAAATGTTACTAAACCCCCCCAAAGACCGCTTTATCAGCTGAAGAAGTAAGTAGTTACAAAATACCTTGCAAAAAAACTTAAATAGAGATATGTTTCTTGGCAGTTACTCTGTAATTTGTCCAGATAGAGTTATGGTTCTTGTATACTGCACTTCTGCTTATTGGCCTTGACCATTGTATGAAGTTGTATTGAATTCCAACCAGTAGTTTTCAAGTTATACTCCAGACAAGGAAAAGTAACAAAGGGCAATAATTCTGTAAATACCCTTGATAGAGTTGTGGTTCTTGTACACTGCACTTCCTCTAATTGTGTCTTACCTTTGTATAAAGTTGTATTGAATTCCAACCAGTAATTTTTAAATGATGCTCATTCGGACAAGGAAAAGTAACAAAGGGCAATAACACTGTAAATACCCTTGATAGAGTTGTGGTTCTTGTACACTGCACTTCCTCTTATTGTGTCTTACCTTTGTATTAAGTTGTACTGAATTCCAACCAGTAATTTTTAAATGATGCTCATTCGGACAAGGAAAAGTAACAAAGGGCAGTAACTGTTTTATTATTTCCCGGGGGGGATTATTTGAACAATCTTGGTAGAGGTACAATAGGCAATGCAACATGCTAAATATCTAAGCTTTAGGCCTTATGGTTTCAGAGAAGAAGATTTTAAAAGTTTTTTACTATAAGCCTTTGTAAGATCAAGTGACCCCCGAGAGGGTTCAATTATGACCCGGGGATCATATTTGAACAATCTTGGTAGAGGACCACTAGGCAATGCCACATGCTAAATACCTAAGTTCTAGGCTTTGTGGTTTTTGAGAAGAGGATGTTTAAAACATTTCCTATATAAATGTCTATTTTGACCAGGGGGGGGGTGATTATTTGAACAATCTTGGTAGAGATACACTAGGCAATGCAACATGCCAAATATCTAAGCTCTGGACTATCCCGTTCTTGACAAGGAGATTCTTAAAGGGTTTTTTTTCCCGTTGCCATTGCAACTAGAGTTCTGCATTGAATGAAATTACTTGAACAACTGTGATAGAGTTCCATGCAAGGAACATCCCAAGTTTCATCAACATTTGCCTAGTGGTTTAAGAGATGTTGTCTGAAGGAAAATGTGAATGTACGACAGATGGTGAGCGATCCTTATAGCTCACTCTGACACTTAGTGCTGGGTGAACTAAAAATGTTTTACTACACATATCATAAAAATTATAGTAAAGATGCAAATTTGTTTACTCACCCTTGACATCTGAATGAGAAACTTCAACACAAACTTAGCGAAGCCTGGCAGGTCCTCAGATGCAGCTGAACTCACATATGAGCTGTTTTCAAAATCAACCAGTTGTGTATTGAGAAACCAAACAAAATGATGGAGTTCTGACCATGACGGATCCTCTGTTCCACAATGCCTGCAATTATTGAAGAAAAATTAATTACTTTGTTTTGTATTAATTTACTGTCTGTATAAAAAGTAGGAGGCTTGGACCCTCTAATTTTGAATTCAGTCTGCCATGTTGCTTCTATTACAATAACAGATTAAACAGACGGTAATGTGCATTTTCTTATAGGTATAACTTTGCACTCTGTATAGATCAGATGGGACAGAGCATGAAGATCGAGTCAAAGCATTCTAATATGCTGCTCGACAAATTGCTAATTTAAAAGTTCAGATCTGCCTTTGAAAATCAGAACAAACTGCTGTGTTCAAGAGCAAATAGTTCAAAGTCAGTACCGGCTAAATGTGATTTTATGTTAAGATTTCTGTTTCAAACTCGGTTATCGATCAACATATCAAGTTTGAAGAAATTCTATCAAAGGGAAAAGTTGGCCCTTTATACATTTAGGATAATGAAGCAAACGTCCTTCATATTTTAAGTTATTTATATTTGCATCAAGTGTTATGGTATGTCTCTTTAAGCTTACCTGTGGAACATACAGAGACGTAATATACTCATGACATTGTATTTGCAGAATCAAAACCATTTAAACAATAGTCATATAAAAGTATATTTCTTACATTTTGAGAAAGTCATGCTAATTAATCGCTTTGATTTATCGCTCAGTAAAACAGAACGAGCATTTTTATAATTTATTAGGGCAATTGCATGTGAAATTTTGATTTTTAAATGTAAAGCAAAACAGTTAATGATCACATATCTGTCCGTATATATTTAAGCAACAAGTTAAAAATGAAGCTAAAGAAAATACAGATAGTTTGATCTATTTGCATTTCTTAATATTAGGGATGGGAACGAATACTAAAATCAATATTCGAATATTCGGTTTGGCATATTCGAATATATTCGAATATTCGTTTTGTGGTGTCCATGTATATTTTCTTAACACGACGGATACGCCACTACAGTATGTTTAGTATGAAAGTGTTTACTTTAAAACGGTATATAAAGAAACAAATTATTAATTTTCCACAAGGAGAAGTTTGGCTAACATTTCACGATTTTATCTTTGTATTACGTAAAATATTTGTATGTATAAAGATTAAAAAAAAAACAAATTTGTATTCTTTCAGAATAGACGTTAAAATGGAATTAAAGTAAAAGAGATTACCTCCCTTTTCTATAAACTATGAATGTCTAACTGTATATATATGGAAAGAAAAATAATTTTCGCAAGTAAAAGTTTGGATAATATTTCAACCGGTTTTTATATTTTTCTTGTGTATAATATTAATTTTTTTTTTTTCTCTCGCTGATGGAGGGCTGTGGGTTCGTGGAGTTTGTGGCAGAAAACTACTAAATACGCCTGGCATAACTGAAATACTGTTGAAACTGGCGTTTACTTTAACTGGATTAATTTTTCCAGGGAAGATACGGGAAAACAAATAAATAAATAAACATTGATAATTTTTATTTACATGCGTAAAGATCAACATGTACATAGTACATAAAATATAGCACACGTCAATTTATCAAAGCATCAACTCAACAGATCGCGTGAAATAAGTCCAAACACGCGAGGGAGGCATGTTAATTGATAGAGCGTACAGTAAATTAATATCGTTTAGCGAAGATCAAACTTAAAGTAAGGATGCTAAAAATAATTTCAAACATATTTATTAAAGGAAAATAGTTGAGTTATTCTGAATGATTGGACAACGAAAGAGTTATATCAGTATAAGCGTGATTGGTTATTCGTTTCCGTAAACATGACGTTGATCCTGGATTATTGTGAGATAAACAACTTTTAAAATTTGTTACATAAAACAGGCGACAATTAAAATGAACTAAAGATAAAAAGTCACCACAATAACACCTGATGCAAACTGCTAATCCGTAACGATGCCCCCCTGTCAATTATGCATTGCAATTTTCGTGTTAATTGGGAAATTTTTGACACGCTCTAAACAAACAATACAGAACAAACGGTTTTATTCGGCATAATTAGCATTCTTTAGATTGCTACCTATTTTAAAAAAAAATAATAATTTACGAATATTCGAATTTGATTTTCGCATTCGAATATTCGGCCGATTTTCGAATATTCGAATATTCGTTCCCATCCCTACTTAATATAAAGACTATTTTTTTTCTACACTGATAAAAACCATATTACATATAAATTTGTTATTCACCTTAGCAGCGTTTGTAGACATGATTTGCAATCTCCTTCTGAATCACCAGGATTTATGTCTTCAAGTTGTCTGCCCTGATCTAGCCTCTGCAAATACTGGAACGTCCGCTGGAATACTGGGCTTTCAAACTGCACTTCATCAAACAGCTGATCAAACTCTGTATAATCTATAAACAGGTGAAACAGAAGAATTTACTTACAAGTTTCATAACAACTAAACCATCACTTTATACTCACAATTCTGCCAAAATATGTCTTAGATTACACTTCAATTGTCGACGTTATATATGCATCAAATACAAAACATAAACACCTCTGGAACGGGAGGTTCCAGGTTCGAATCCCAGCCCGAGCATGAGGTGTGTCACTGGGAAAAGACACTGATACCAAACATGCCTCAATCCACCCAGCTGTAAATGGGTAGCAGTGATGATAAACTCGCTGCCTCTCTCTTGCACGAGCGTGATAACATCTTGAATGAGTGTTCGAGGGTGTTTCCATAAGCTACAGAGCTTTCTTCATAATCAAATATACATAAATTCGTTAACTAAAATAAAACAATACTACTTCTATAGAAACTAGCTGTCATTTACTGCTTCTGGTAATACTTTTTGGGGGTATACTGGAATCACCCTGTCGGATGGCCAATCGGTTTGAACTTAGGACATTTCTGTTCCATACATTTTATGTTGTTTGTCAAACGAACTCCTAATTCAGTTTTAAACTTAAATTTTTCTATTGAATGATATCCATATAGCATAGTCTGTGAAGCAAACTCCTTCAGTTTTACAATTATTGCACTAAAGATTGGCACAAACAATAAACACGGATAGTATATGTGCAAGACACACTTTGTGTGCGTATCCACAAGGTGTTGCAGAGTTATGTGTCTTTGAAGGTGTTTTATACACTTTTTGTAGTTTGTGGAGCGAACTCCTTCAGGTTTGTAAAGATTGTGATGAACATTGGTACACATCATAACCATGGATAGTCAATTTACAAGACACAATTGTAGTGTGTAATCATCAACATGTTTCAGAGTTATGCCCCTTCAAACACAGACATTTCTGTTGTTTAGATTTCATTTGGCATTGGTACCTTGGGAACCACACTAGCTCCCTGTTTAGTTTGAAAGGGACTGTAATGAATGTGTGTACGCATAACCACCATTAATAATAGATTTTGGTGTGTGTCCTGTAGGGTGTAGAAGAGTAATGCCATTTTGAACATAGATATTTGTATTTGCATACATGTCATGTATTTAAGGTACAAGAAGTTGTTTATAGAATAAACTCTTAATCTGTGACAAAGCACCTATGCAGGGGCATTTAATCACAACAGTGATAGCTGTAGTTTTATAATAACATACCTTCTGGGCATGTACCCATATAAATCTGCAAACTTTCCTGTGGTGATCTACATGTCAGGTCTGGTAAAATACTAAAAATGGGGTGAACATATTGCAATTCCTCTCCCTGGAAATAAAATTAACATGTTTAATTGATCACACTGTAATAAGAATGAAAGAAATGTCAAAGAGCAGTTATCATATTGATTAATAATGTAATATATCTGTCTTCAATTTTGATTTGTCTTCTATCAAGTAAAGGAATGGTTATACTATAACTGAGTCCATGGACACTGATGCCCAAATCTTTGTTAAAATCAAACACCAATTATTCTGATAAAATGTAAATAACTATATGCCTTACTTTATAGGTACGACCATTTTCAATCAATACTGTTCATCTGATGACGTTTGAAACAAAAATCATCAACCACACTGTGTACAGCAATTTAAGTACTAAAGGCAATCACTTTAACCAGAGACTCATTATATACATGCATTAAAATTCATGATAATTTGTTTATTGGGTGTTCACTTAGTTAAAATATCAAATCAACGATCTATAATTATTTGTACATGTATTTGCAAACAAATTAGCAGTAAACATATTAAATTGTTTGGATGTAATTACTAATTTTGTGAATAACAAATCATTACAAAAAGAAAAGTACAACAGCATAGAATAATGATTATTTCAATCGCACACAGATAGTGGAATTTCTCTATAAGTAGTCTCATCAGATAGTGAAAATTGTTTAGTGGAGTCAAATATCATGGTCACTAGACACATTAGACAGGGAGTTATCACATACAGTCCCACATTTAGGAATATGTATTGAAAGGAAATGTAAATAGTCACCCGAGACAGGGAGTCACTATAAACAGGCTACCACTCCTGACTGTATTAAGCATTGGATTTACATGAATAAAGCTTCAAGGCATTAAATAAAAAAGTATTTATTGAAATATTACCCTTCTGTTTGTAGCCTGCATCATTAAAGGCATGGTTTCTATCAGGTAGATATCAGTTGGTGATTTTCTCCACACAAATCCAGTCTTGTCCATGAGACATCCCAGTACAAGCAGGTTGAAAAGAAGGTAATCGACACCATTCTCTACCTTTAATATTTGAAACACATTGTAGCTTCATTTATAGAACTATCAAACAATACAATAATGTGTGGTAACCAAAAAAAATTCAATGTCAACAAATGATTTTCTCTACAAGGAAAACTATGATGGAATCTATTTTTATTTTCATAATCTGATTCATGTAAAACAACTGCAATTGCATAAGTATAGACGTTTATTCACATATTTCTTGGAATAAAAAAGTAAATGATTTTAAATCTGTTTCAAAATAAAATGAATCATACCTAAAACGAAGATTTTAAGAATTTTTCTTCAATGAAGGTTACCCAGTTTCTTCCCTTCCCATAACTTATTAAAATAAATGACTAAAATTCATAGTGACTAGGCACTAATTGTGACTTCTGCAAAGTTCACCTGGTTCTTCTCCGATCTGACCAGATGATCTTTTTTTGACTCCACACTTCATATATACTTTATCAACACAAATGCTTTAATTGTTCTCTTCAAAGATTGGGCATAAAATATGGCTTGTAAAAAGTCAACAAGGATTTACTGCGACTGGAAACTGTGACCTATTTCTGACCATCTGCGATCATGTTTTAATCATGGCATAGAATTTATCATAAAAAGCTCACAAGCATATTGCCACGATAGTCGCATACAGGGCTTTGCTTGTAGAGTTTTTAAGACTTGTCAGAATGATTTGACTAGGTGACTTAGTTTTTAATCGAAGTGGTCAAGCTACAACTTTTACCTAGTTTTCATCTTGACAAATATTTTGAGGAAATTTAGTCATATCTGGATAAAAAAAAATGACCAGTTACAAGGTTTTCGAGGATTTGATCTGGTGACATTTGTTTTGATTCTATGTGACCAAGTTTCAACAAGACTAGGAACTAAGATGTTCTGGTCACAAAATGTGGCCTCTAGAATATTAACAATTTAACCAGGACTAACAATGGACAGACGATGAATAACAGGGGATCACAATTCAAAATGACAGTCAAACAGGTTGTCAAATGAGTCATTAAATGTCACACAGCTGCTTCATATGCAAGCAAAATTTGTGCACTATAATGAGAAGTGACAAATTTTTTACAAAAATGTATTACAATTTGATATTGTTATAGATGAGATTTATAAATACCTCATGTGAAACATCTACATGAAACAGCCGTGCTGCCAACTCTCCAGGACGTGGTGTGTGTTCTAAAAGTCTTTGTATGACATAATGTAAGTCTACCCCTTTCTCCTGCAGTGGTATAGACACAGATCCAGATATGACAGTCTTGTTGTTTAATTTTTCCAATACATTCTCTCTTCTTTGCTTGAATAATGTCTTCCCAACACCTGCTCTCCATGACTTCACAACCCGCACCGATGATCTAAAGTCAAATGTAGAGCATGAACATATTATGCACTCAAGCAACTGTTTCTTCTTTTAGGCACAGTCAAAGATATGGTTGCATGCAATGATACATGTACATCATGTATCTCTTACATATGAAATTTCGATTAATTACATATTAAGATGTTATAATTCTCTTAGTAGTGAAGATAAAAACAATATCTACTACTTTCACTGCCAACTGCTACATGTATAAGACTCATTATTTCAAACTGAGTACTATTTTTCAAACTATTTTACCGTTGTTTGTCGACACATGCAGCTGGCTTAATTGTTGATATGGTCTGCTGTTGCACAGTAAGTTTGGAGGAAAGATATTGCTGAAGATGTGCTATACTTGTAGGTAAGGGCTGTCTTTTATATTTGTCAAGTGAGGATACAATGGTTGATCTGTACTCATTGTCAGAACCGCAGATGACAAGCAGACGATATTTCAAATCTGTAAGTGAGAATGCTAGTTTACTTCTACAAATGACAATAATTTCATAACTGATGAAGTCAAAAACAGCATATTACAGGAAGCTATCACGATTACATAAAATCTATTACTGCTTATTCTATGTATTAATATCCAGTCAATTTACCTTAACATAGTTGTGTCAAATAGCGAAAGAAAACTAGGTCTTGCTAATGCAACAAGCACAAATAAAAATTAGCCTGCACATGCACATACTGATTTTATATTCATCAACACCATCTTGAATAAAACAAGAGGGCCAATATTGCCCTATATCGCTCACCCGAGACCTACTTTTGACCATATGTGACCAAACTCCAACCCTAAACACAAATATTCTGTTTGACCCTGACCAGACAAACCTTCTGACAAATTTACATGATTGGTTTTAAAAAGTCCCCAGCAAGGTTTTGCACAGAATTGACCTGGTGCCCTCGTTTCAATCCCAGGTGATCCAAACAAACATTCTGACCAATTTTCATGATGATTGGGTTTTTAATGTCACCGGTATGGCATACAAAAGGTTTTTAGACGAGTGACCTAGATGTTTACCTCAGATGACCCATATTCGATCAAGTTTCATAAAGATCCAATGAAAAATCAACCTCTTTCGCATTGACATGGTTTTTCTATGATTTGACCCCATGACCTAGTTTTTGACCCAAGATTATCCATATCATAACTCGACCTAGATTTTATCAAAGCATTCATTCCAAGTTTCATGACGATCCCGTGAAAAACGCATACACAAGGTTAAGTGTGGACAGACGACAGACAGACAATGGACACCAGGCGACCACAATAGCTCATCTTTAAGTGCTGGTCAAATTTTATCCTTTCAGTTTGTAGAATCATATTTATTATTTCCACATTCGGCGAATCTAGTTCTCTGTAAGAATAATAGTGCTAGACTCATTATGTACATTTAGTTCATTTAATGCTTCTTTGTAGGCAACAGTACTTTATTCTGTTTAAAAGACCCATGAAATAACATGCTGACATCGTTTTTGACGCCTTATCAGTACATAATTATGTTGAGCTCGTTTGGAACTCAAATAGTGCCAACTTCTTGATTTTTGTCCACATTTAATGATGACTTCTTTTTCTCTTTTATTCCCTTTTCTCCTCTCTCTGGCCATGTTTTGTCTACAACCATGTTTAGCACAATTAGTAGAATTTCTAGCAAATTTAATATAAAATAGCTGCCGTCGTAAAGAGTTGATAAAAAGCAAGTAGTTGGCACTATCTGAATGTTCAAAAGTAGCACAACTACATTTGTAACCAAGAAGGTGGCATAAAAACAAAGCCTTTTGTTATTTTATGTGTATCAAAATATACGTTACGAGCCTAGCACTACCATTCTTACAGGAACTACATTCCCCAATTTTGGAAATACTATAGCTCTCTTAATATAAACAAAATATTTTCTGATATCAATAAAACGATCTCCAGATATCAAACTTTCCAAATTCACAATCAATAAGAATTGTTGTTATTTAAAAATCTTGTTATTGAAAAATATTCTAATTCACAGATTTTAAACCACACCCTATAAAGCCTCAAGTTATTACCTCTTTCAGAAGGGACGTCCAACTGGTACTCTTCCAGGCATCTCTCTGCTGCTTCACTCACATCATAGTCCAATGTATCTGCATGTATGAGGCAATGGATCTTTCTTCCTCTGTCGAATATAGCTCTTCGCCAGAAAATGTCAACCTTAAAATGCAATTAAAAAGTTCATTATAAGTTATGCTCAATAAACTATGTGATTAAAATAATAAATATATATGAATATCAGTTACATCAATCAAGTAGTGACTTTTCTATTGACCTTTTAACTCCAGCTACAAACTTAACTATGCATCAGTTGTAAAAATAGCATTTTGAATGACAGTCTCAGCACTCACCTATTCTCTGTGCTTGCCATTAAACAGCACTTTTGTCAGTACAAGTAAAAACAAAAATATGTGTTTGGTGACCCATTTCAAGAAAACGAAGCATTCCATAAAATTAGCACCAACGTAGCCAATTTCAGGGTAAGCAGAATTAAAAGCCCTCCTTACTTATTCTTCGAATAGTTGAGCTAATAAAAACAAGAGCCATTTTAGACATGGCCATCCCCCCCACCAAGTGCTTTTTCTATGACCGAAAAATTTGTGGTGAGGCCTAAATTAAAAGTAGGTTTAATTGCCCTTTACCGACAGACCCGGTATTTTGGTCGGCTAAAAAAGAAATTATTGCAAAAATCTTACTAGAACTTTTTTGTACCACGGTCAGTTGTCTTTCATGATTTTAATATTTGCAGTATTTTCATCGCTTGGGTTAGTTAATCATGTAGACGCTCAGCAAGCGTTTGTTATTTGTTTCAAAATCGATGAAAAGTTAAAGTAGTCGGAGACTATAACCTTTGCTGTTTCGGTTTCGATGCCGGAGGAATATAACAATATACAGTAAAGAATTATCTGCGCAAAACTGATACAAGTAGTAGATGGTATGATTTATTTTAGATGACAATGTCAAGCATATATTTTCCTGGCACATTAATACTATGACGATTTTGAAGATTGGAGCAAATAAGTGGCGGTACAGGTATTTTTTCACCCTGATCTTTATGACATTATGTTGGCACTGACAGAATTTGACGGCCATCTATTTGGGATCTGACTCGAAACCATTAAATGATAGGAATACTACTCTAAATTTTAACTTATAACTTGATGGAACTCGTAAATCTTTATATCTTTCAATTTTTGTTCAAGAGACATACCCTTAAATGATGTCAAATTAAATAATTTAAATAACTTTAAAAGCATAAATATAAATATTATATTTGCAAGCACTATTGCTTAACCTAATAGTTTAAGCTATACATTTCAATCATTATCGGTAATAATAGTGTTTTTAAAGTACATTGATTTTTTTGTGTGCTGATATGTGGCATTTTTTGGTATATATAGAGGATAACTGTTGGTTTTGATGTAAGATCACGATATAATTTCACCGAGTGGGCAGCAAAAGTGATATTTTCACGAGTGGCACAGCCACGAGTGAAAATAACTACTTTTGGTGTTCACGAGTGAAATTATCGTGATATGACATTGATACCAACAATTTTTCTGTTTATTTTATGTCTCAAACTCTACTTTTGTTGAGTTTATTTCAATAAAATGTCGAAAATCGCGGGAAACGTCACCAGAAAGCATCGCAAGCATGACGTCATTTTAACGACGTCATCGCCATATGGTTTCTGGTATTCATTGCGCTCGGTATACTTTTTGATGTTAGTCCGGGTAACATATTTTGATAATTTTCACTGCATGGACAGTGAGTGTATCGGAATATTATTCACCGTTACATATTTGGATAAACCACCGAAAAACATAAAATAAATGTTGTTCTTCAACACATTATGTATGTCTGGATTATATACTCTGCAATATATTTAGTATCTCTTTAAATAAGACTTTGTATTTAAATAAGTCAACAGGTGTATATTGAATTAAACATTCAAAATGTGGCCGTCTTGTTGTAAGTAAATTTGTTTTACACCTTTGACTACACGATATTTCACAAAAACTCTTTACTCTCCAACAATGCGTTATTAATGAAAATATTGAAATCAAAGAGGCATTGATTTAATAGGTTCAAGCACCACCTTAGGCTGGCAACGGGCATCTGGTCTAGATGCTTGCACACTATAATTATCTTTTACACAATTTTGACTAACTAAATATAATAATCGGACAAAACTGACTGGGTATTGTAGTCGGGTAAAACAAAACTCCCTATTACTTTTAACGATTTTAGGTACCAGTTTGCATGCGAGTAATGCTGGAGTTTTGGCAAGTTTACCTGGGGAGAATTCCCTGGGTCAGCCAGGATTAAAGCAATCTAAATGAAGACAAAACTTTGACAAAACTTTAAAATATTAAACATCTTATTTTGTAAGTGAACACTCTAAAGAATCCCCTTGTATAAATCAAGCCGAAATATTTACTAAATTAAAACTGACAGCGCACTGAAGAAACCAAAATGTAATGCAAGAAAGTAGTAAAAGATGCCTAGGTATGACTATGCCTCCTGTAGTTTTATCATTTTGTTTTTTAGGAAATTGTATACATATGTAACAGGTAGTGAAAAATTTGGACTTGAATCCAGCACTGTCAAATTATGGCTTAATCACTTAGTACATGTACTGAATGAGCTATCAAGTCTGGCACATGCAGATTTGTACCACAATTTGTCACCATGTATCTTTTTGAATTTTAAAACAGTGTTGACTTAGTATTAGAATTTTCAAAATTTTCATCAGTGTTGCACTACACTTTTTAGGGAGCTTTGGTTATTTTTTTTACCATTTTGTGATCTAGTCAGCAACTTTCATTTCTGTTTCCAGTCCTAAAAGCTTGTGTTAAACGTATTCAAATACTTTATAAAATAAAATAAAATATTGTTCCTGCATACCTACCCACCTATATAATTGAGGGTCAGTAAAGGGCAAACAAAGAATTGTTCAAGCTAGGCATGAGAGGAATGGATATGGTATAGGTTCTTATTTAATAAAATATTAGTAATTATAACATGTTGAGGGTTATTCACCTGCACTTTCTCTGTGTTTATGTCACACTTCTACTTTAAAAATCTGAAACTGTTTGCTTTGCACAAACGTTTTATATAAAAATTAATAAAGAGAGGTAACTCAAAAGCAGGGTAAGTTTGAGTCCTCTATAGCTCAGTGGTTAGTGCACTTGACGCAAGAGCGGAGGGTCATGGGTTTGAACATCTTAAGTATAAAATCTATCTAATATACACTCAGTTTAGCTTGAGTATGTCATTTTAAATGGCTTTAATACTCACTTCATCTTTTGTTGTTTTGTTGGTACACATCAGTACTTCGTCCGACTGTGGAAGGGGCTGATCTTTATCCATCATATAAACAGACAAGGTGGTAAATAAAACATCATCTGAAATGGACATGTTTGTTAAATACCTTACATTTATGTTTTCTTCTTTCCAAATGAATTTGAATTTAATTGCAAAATGTGTACTAAATTTTCTCATTCCCCCTAGTGTGGCTAAAAGTCTGGTCTAATTTTGGCATTGTTTAACTTGTCCTAGGTCTTGTAGCCAAACATATTCAAACATCTTTTTAAGAATGCTAAAAATGTAAATTCAGTAGTTGTAAGCAAGCTAAACTGAAGATTTCTTCCAACAATGTTCATTGTCTGCACTTACTGACGTCATAATCTGACGGAGAATTAATGGACATATAATATTCTGTTAAGGTTGATTGTAATTGCTCAAAAAGCGTGTTCCACCTGGTGTTGGTAACCTGAAATATAGGTTTTCTAAAAGCCTAGCACAATTCCTAGTCTTGCAGGGCAAAATATATTTAGCCAAGATCTTACTTACAGTCATACACAATCTGATTTGAAATGTTTCGTAAAGGAAGATAAATATCAAGTCAGTGTAAACACAGCACATTTTGTATCATTAAAAACGCCATAGCTCCGAATATTCTTCTTTAATCTGACCAACAATTGACAATTAAAGAGATAATATTGCCTTAAACACTGTCTACAGGTTTGGCCATGATTGCTTCAAAGATTGGTACCAAGGTATCATATCAACTGGTTAAAAATTAGGGGCATATACTGAGAGCAAACTTTCGGATCGTAATGCTTTAAACCTCAAACGAGGATGGTGGACCCAAAAAGCACATATACAAACAAACAAACGCGAGCAAACTTTATGGATCCAAACCATAATTGAATAAATCCCATAGACAAGAGGGCCAACATGGCCCTATATCGCTCACATGCGACTTATGACAATATGTGACCAAACCCCAACTATATACCACAAACCTTTTGACCAATTTACATGATGATTGGGTTGTAAATGTCACCTGTATGGCATACACAAGGTTTTTAACCGGGTGACCTAGTTTTTGACCTCAGATTACCCATACACATACTCGACCTAAATTAAATCATGAAAATCATACTGTTTCACGATGATAGAATGAACAAGAGCTGTCAGTAGGACAGCGCGATCAACTTTTTTCAGTGCTTGCCAATAAAACAAAACTGTCAGTAAAAAAAACCCAGGATGTGTATAAACAAGGGCCACAAGTAGCAAGATATTAAGTCAAGAGTTATCAAACTTAATTCTTTGATATCCCTGAATAATACAGCAAAAGGGCCATTATGCAAAAGAAATCCTTGACAGAGTTACCTTCTCCTGCCTGTGTTTGGAAATCAAGATGGTAAACAAGTATTCTAACGTTCAAAGTAATATCTCAAACAGTTTACTAAAAAAGTGGACGAGTATGAAAAACTTAACCAAGATTCTAAGTCGATAAAGGGCCTTAAGTTTTAAAAAAAAGTCCTTAACAGAGTTACCTTCTCTTGCCTACAGATATAAACAAGTATTCAAAGTTTCAAAGCAATATCTCAAAAGGGATAAGACTATAAGACTTAGTGGATTTTACCCATATTCAATGCATTTTCTTTAAGTCAAAAAGGGGCATAATTCTGTCAAAAACCTTGACAGAGTTATGTTCTCTTGTCTGTAGATGGAGATTATGATGGTAAACAAGTATGGTAAGTTTCAAAGCCATACCTCTAATGGTTTTGAAATAAAGTGAGGTGGTACGAAAAACTTAACCAAGGTGTGACACCAACGCCAATGCTCAGGCGAGTAGGATAGCTCCCTTTTCTTCGAAAAGTCGAGCTATAAATGCAACCTTTATTGCAAACACATGGTTTTTCTACAATTTTACTCTGTGAGATAGTTTTTTACCTTAAATGACCTGTGTTAGTAATTTGACCTAGATTTTATCAATGCAGTAATACTGACGAGTTTCATGAAGATCCATTGAAATGTAGTCTCTATTGCATACACAAGGTTAAGTGTGGACAGAAGACAGACAATGATTAAAGTACAAATCTTACCTGATGGACATATGATTAGGTTTGGTTGTCCCTCTTTTAATCCTGGAGGCAAAGATCTGTTTATGTCAGTGGTATCTAAAACAGAAAATAATAGTTTTCAATTGGTACATGTATCTATCTATTAGTTACACATGTATACTTATTTTTTTATAGTTTTCATAAAAGGAGAAAATGCAAGGAAAGAACCAGGAGATCCCAAATGGACTTTGAATTTTACCACCAAATGAACATTTTGACGAGTTTCTGTCTTTCACCTGTTTTTCATTTTTAGGATTTTTAGAGGTCAAGGCCCAAAATATTTACTGCTGTAATATTGAGCTTTCATAAATTTCACTGCTTTACAAAAGTCGACAAAAATTAAAACTTGGAGGGTCACATTTGATATAGCAGTATTTAAATACCATTGCCATTTCAGAGAAATGGCTTTTATTCTACAAAATAGATCATAGTGGTGAACATTTTTTAAGTTTTAAAAAAACAGACGTGGACAGTGTACACACAGACGGAAAGAGAGACAAAAGGCTATGGTGGCCTTATATTGCTCACCAGAGTATCAGTGCACTTACCTAAGGAAGTGTTAAATTTGACCCCAGAGGCATGATTTGTACAAAGTTGGTAGAGGACCCTAGACAATAATACATACCAAATATCTTAGCTCTATGCCTTGTGGTTAAGGAGAAGATTTTAAAAGTTTTTCCTCTATCAAGTGACCCCCGGGGCAGGGTCAATTTTGACCCCCTAGTCATGATTTGAACAAACTATGAAGAGGTCCACTAGACACTGTTACACACTAAATATCTTAACAAAACTCTTTAATTAAATAGAGAGGAACAACACTAAATATCTTAGATGACCTAAATTCATACTTGACCTAAATTTCATCAAGGAAATCAAACTGACAAAGTGTCATGAAGATCCAATGAAAAATGCAACCTCTATTGCATACAAAACGTTTTTCTATGATTTTACCAAGGAAATCATACTGACATAGTTTCATGAAGATTCTATGAAAAATGCAACGTCTATTGCATACCCGAGGTTTTTCTATGATTTGAGTGGATGACCTAGGTTTTGACCTCAGATTACCCATACTCAAACTCGACCTAGATTTCATCAAGGCAACTACTGACAAGTTTCATGAAGAGCCAATGAAAAATGCAACCTCTATTGCATACACAAGGTTTTTCTATGATTTGACCCTGTGACCTAGTTTTGGACCTCAGATGACCCATATTCCAACTCTACCTAAACTTTATTAAGGCAGTAATACTGACTAAGTTTCAGGATCCAATGAAACCTGCAGCCTGTATTGCATACACAAGGTAAATTGCAGACAGATGGCAGACAGAAGACTGACACCAGGCGATCACAATAGCTCACTTTTGAGCAATTTGTGCTCAGGTGAGCTAAAAAGAAGCTACTAATCATCAGCCTTAATGCCATAGTGCTACATAAATTGACACTTGAAGGGGTAAAACTGAAATTGAGATTCACATAATTTGTAACTACACCTATCGCTTAATGTGAAGAATACTACGCCCCCCCCCCCCCCCGCACTCAAGACTGTTTCGTCAAGTTATAAGTGACACAATACCATGAAAAAAACTAAAACAGAGTTATGACTGTTTGCAATTACTTTGTAACAAGTCAAGATACTGGAATGGTTCTTGTACAGTGCACTTCTTCTCATTGTACTTGACCAGTGTATGAAGTTGTATTGAATTCCAACGAGTAGTTTTCAAGTAACACTCCGGACAAGGAAATGTAACAAAGGGCAATATTGCTGTAAATAGTCAAGATAGAGTTATGGTTCTTATACACTGCACTTTCTCTTATTGTGCTTTACCACTGTATGAAGTTGTACTGAAATCCGACCAGTGGTTTTCAAGTTATACTCCTGACAAGAAAAATGCAACAGACTGACTGACAGCCCAACCGACCAACCACAGGGCGACTCCTATATGCCCCCCTCCAAAAATCGTTCAGGGGGGTATAAAACATAATCACTGATATGGTCAGTAAATAAAAAAGCTTATGTAAATTTTAAATGAAATTTCTTCATTGATATGGTGTCATGTATATAACTTTTGCCTCAACATGTAAATACAAAGACAAGTACCTTTTAAAGATAAGTATTTCAGGATGAGACCAAGATGCTCTAGACTAAGATAGTCTCTAATGTTGGATGAAATAGATTCGAGAAACTGGTCCCAAAGTGCTTTTAGGTCGTTCATCAACGGTGTAGATCCAGCAGAACTAAAAAAAACACATATACGTGATCAATATACAGAGTTTGTGATTTTTTAACATAAACCTCATAAGATGAACATTTTTCATGAAAATCTTTCAAGGTATTAAGAAGATATATAGCAGACATAAACAAAAACCAATGACCACTAAGTGTGACATTGACCTTGAGCTGACGAAGTTCAAATATAGACTCTGTACATCCACTTCAGGTTTCAAAATCCTTCAACTGGTTCAAGAGATATGTTGTTGCTAAGGAAACTAGAGCTATCACTAAATGTGATTAATACCCCCAAAAGGATTGCTTTATAAACTGAAGAAGTTCGTAGTAACATAATACCTTGCAAACAAACTAAAAAGAGATATTGTTCTTAGCAGTTCCTCTCATTGTGCTTGACCATTGTATGAAGTTGTATTGAATTCCAACTTGTAGTTTTCGAAAAATGCTCCAGACAGGGAAAAGTAACAAAGGGCAATAACACTGTAATTAGTCAAGATGGAGTTATGGTTCCTGTGCACTGCACTCCCCCTCACTGTGCTTGACCATTGTATGAAGTTGTATTGAATTCCAACCAGAAGTTTTCAAGTTATGCTCCGGACAAGGAAAAGTAACAAAGGGTAATAACTCTGTAATGAGTCAAGATGGAGTTATAGTTCCTGTGCACTGCACTTCCTCCAAATGTGCTTGATCATTGTATGAAGTTGTATTGAATTCCAACTTGTAGTTTTCAAGTTATGCTCCGGACAAGGAAAAGTAACAAAGGGCAATAACTCTGTAATTAGTGAAGATGGAGTTATAGTTCTTGTGCACTGCACTTCCTCTCAATGTGCTTGACCATTGTATGAAGTTGTATTGATTTCCAACCAGTAGTTTTCAAGTTATGCTCCGGACAAGTAAAAGTAACAAAGGGCAATAACTCAGTAAATACTCAAGATAGAGTTATAGTTCTTGTACACTGCACTTCCTCTGAGTGTGCATGATCATTGTATGAAGTTGTATTGAATTCCAACTAGTAGTTTTCAAGTTATGCTCCGGACAAGGAAAAGTAACAAAGGGCAATAACTCTGTAATGAGTCAAGATGGAGTTATGGTTCTTGCGCACTGCACTTCCTCTCAATGTGCTTGACCATTGTATGAAGTTGTATTGAATTCCAACTTGTAGTTTTCAAGTTATGCTCCGGACAAGGAAAAGTAACAAAGGGCAATAACTCTGTAATTAGTGAAGATGGAGTTATAGTTCTTGTGCACTGCACTTCCTCTCAATGTGCTTGACCATTGTATGAAGTTGTATTGAATTCCAACAAGTAGTTTTCAAGTTATGCTCCGGACAAGGAAAATGCAACAGACCGCCCGACCGCCCGACCGACCGACCGACCGACCGACCGACCGACCGACCGACCAACCGACCGACCGACCGACCAACCACCGGGTGACTCCTATATACCCCCCTAAACTTCGTTTTGGGGGTATAATCACTGGTTGCTAAAGAGGTCACTTGTTCAAATCGGAAATAAATGGTTGTTAAGACAGTAACTGGTTGCTAGGGAATGTATCTTGCTGCCAAGGAAGTCATTTGTTGCTAACGAAGTCACTGGTTGCCAGGGAAGTAAGAGGTTGCTAATAAAGTCGCTGGTCACTTGTCCGTAACACTTGTTCCTATGGAGAGTCTCTGGCTGCTCAGAAAGTAATTGGTTGTTTGGGGAACTCACTAGTTGATAAGGGACTGTAATTTGTTGCATAGAAAGTTAATGGTTGCTAATGAATTCCCTTATCCTAGGGGATTGATAACAAAGTCTCTGGTTGTTAAGGAGGTCATCGGTTGCAAGGGAAGTCACTGGTTGCTAAAGAAGTACATGTTTGCTGGGTTCGTCGCTTGTTGCTAAAAAACTCATTTAAAATAAGTTTTTTCCATAACTATATACAGACAAATGGACCCCAGGACAGGGTCAATTTTTACCCAAGCGACATGATTTGAAATAACTTGGTAGAGATTCACTAGACAATACTATATAAGCTCAAAGCCTTGTGGTTTTGGAGAAGACGATTTTAAAAAGTTTTCTTATGTAAGTGTATGTAAAGCAGGTGACCCCTGGTGGGACAAATATCGATCAAAATAGAACAAATGAATAATACTTGTGCTACAGATGTATCCATATATCCTGTGTTTAAATGAGTTAAGATTTAAACTGTACACTTTTACAATATATTAAAACAAAAATAAAAGCAAGAGTGCCAAGATGGCCTTCTGCATCATCTGGTCATGACTAAACTCAATTATCAAGATGCTAGGCCCAAGCATATTCGAGTTATTGTCCGGAAACCATTTTACTATTCCCGGTCACTGTGACCTTGACCTTCAACTAACTGACCAAAAAATCTATAGGGGTTATCTCTTTGACATGACCAATCTCCATACCAGATTTCAAGATGCTAAACCAATATTAACCGACCGACTGACCAACCTACGGACCATCCGACATGTGCAAAGCAATATACCCCCCTTCTTTGAAGAGACAGCATAAGACAGCATAATGGGAAACCAACATAACCCATGTCCTGTTATCAGATAGAGCATATTTACTCCTGTTTTCTCAATCCAGATATATTAGCTGTAATCATGGCTTGAATATCAGTTTGTGATTGGCTCCAACCACTGAAGGTAGGTCTCTGTGGAATCTGTTCATTGACTTCTTCCAATGCTTGAGCAGGACTTTCAAACAACTGTGTCTCATCATTTTCCATGCACCAGACTATACCTGCATTTAACAAGCAAATTCGGTGAATTTTTATTCACTGCAAAATGCGATAAATAGCTGAAAAAACAACAACTGGAAAGTGTATTGGTCTTTCTGTTTCAGATTTTTCTTTTTTAATTTCATCACCCCACTGGGGCCTCATCTCAGAGGTGATAACTTTTTTCTTAAAGTAACACTCATAAAGAACTTAACTGCTGTAAGTTAAATTAAATTAGTACTTATACTTTCAGACAACAAGAATTCTCAAGCCTCTATATAGAATTATTATGTAAGAAAAGCTCTACATCCCATCAAGGGCCTCATTTCTATAAAAGTCCAGTTTTTTAAATTTCTGTTGCCAAACAAAATCAAATTCTTACAAGCCTTTTCAGATAAAAAAGCATTTTTAAAATGTCAATACCCAACTGGAGCCACATCTCGGACGGGTTATTCTTTTATTCTGCATCTTACAGTGATCCAGAACCAGTTGTTGTAAGTTAATTTAAATCAATGATACTGCTTGGGGAGATATTTCCGGACAGGAACTATTCCCGGACACCCCCATTTAAACGCTTTATTTTAACATATTGTTTTGATCCAGCACAAACAATCATTCGGACTCTTGCTTTTTGAATGTTGAACAACACCCATTTGTTTCTTGCGAGTATATGGCAACAAAAATGCAAAACAAACTAACTTGCACATCGTTTTTTCTGTAAACATGCTTGGGGAAAACAAAATAACTGCGCATGCGCATCATGCAACATTTTGAAGAGGCACTGGACGTGCACTTTAAATTGTTAGCGTTGCTGTTCTTGGTCGCAGACGAAAATAGAATTCAATAAAAGAACATATCAAACCTCTTAAAGTTAGGTTTACAATTTTTGCACCGAAAATGTTATGAATTATAATTAACTTTAAAAAAGACTGAATACGCTATAGGAGGTTTTAGTGTGACGTCACATCCGGGATTTTTCGTTACTAAAAATAGCCTGGGCTTCAACTGCCATATGCTGAATGTGTATCTATACAATATAGACATTATTTATCGCCAAAATAAACTAAATTCCAAAGTGTCCGGAAATGTATCCTGTACTTAAGTTAAAAACATACCATAAAATATACCCCGTCGGGGCCTCATTTAGTATAACGGAAGTTGTCGCAAAGCAAAAACGTAAATATAGTCTTGTGGAGGATGGGATGAGGTATGTATAGTGAACATTTGGTCCAGTTTTGTTAAATAATAACCCGGCGGCTTTAGAAAATTTGTCATTTTCGTCAGGAAATATGACTCTAAGCAGTATTAGTTTCAAAAAACAAAACAAATAAATGTTTAAGAAAAATGCTACACCTCCTTTAGGGGTATCATTTCTCAAAATAAGAGGGCCAAGATGGCCCTATATCGCTCACCTGGCTACAATTGGCTATAATACAAGGAAGATGTCAACCACATGTCAAAGATCTAAGCTCTAGGCCTTCTGGTTTCAGAAATGAAAATTTTGAAAGTTTTTCCTATAATATTATAAGCCTGTGTAAAATGAAGAGAGCTCCCGGCGGAGTATATTTTGAGCCGGGTCATAATTTGAACAATCTTAGTAGAGGTCCACTTGTTTATGCCACATGCTAAATATCTAAGCTCTAGGCATTGTGGTTTCAGAAATGAAAAATCTAAACGTTTTTCCTACACAAGCCTATGCAAAATCAAGAGAGCTCTGGGCGAGGTCAATTTTGACCTGGGGGTCATAATTTGAACAATCTTAGCAGAGGTCCACTTGTTTATGCCATATGCTAAATATCTAAGTTCTAGGCATTGTGATTTCAGAAATGAAAAATCTAAAAAGTTTTTCCTATATAAGCCTATGCAAAATCAAGAGAGCTCTGGGCGAGGTCAATTTTGACCTGGGGGTCATAATTTGAACAATCTTAGCAGAGGTCTACTATGTTATGTCACATGCTAAATATGTAGGCTTAAGGCTTTGTGGTTTCAGAGAATAAGATTTTTAAAGTTTCGGGTAACTTGAGTGGAAACCATTTTTCTATTTTAGTAACAGTGGCCTTGAGCTTTACCCTAATGACCCAAAATTGAATCAGGTCAGTAGGTCAAATGAAATCTTGGTAAAGGTCTGCAAGACGATGCCTCCTGCAAAATATCTAAGCTATATGCCTTCTAGTTTCGGAGAAGACTTATTAAATATTTTCCCCATTTAACCCTATGAACAATACTGCTACAGGGTCCATTTTTACCAAGGGTACATGATTTGAACAATCTTGGTAGTCTCAAGACCACTACACATACATGCTGTTCTCCCGATATTCGCCCGGTTCTCCCGTTATTTAGACTCTTACCCGGCGCCCTGGCGAAGCTCACAAAAACACTTAAATCTCCCGATAATTTAAAATTTAGGGGAAAAACACTACGAGGTTCATAAAATATCATGGTTAATACCCTGATACGAGATATCGATAATGAAGATTAGTACTAGTATTGTGTACAGTCGATTAGGTGATGAAACTGATGTGTTGACACGAGTTTGTGTTAATTGCCACTATTATCTTAAAGGTAAACTGCCTGGAGGGTAGTTAGGGACGATTCATAAACTTTTCAATCAGTGATGATTAGCCGATAATCTACTGTCAATCAATTTAAGTCACTACGCTCCAAACACGCTAATTAAATCATTTAACCAAGTTTAACAAAATTAAAAGATTTGATGTTTTCGTATCAGCACCAAAACAAATTTACAAATCGAATGTCGGGTGTCCATGCGATCGATGTTGTGATAAATTATAGGAGACCTTTTGCGTTCCAATTGGATGTGACTGCATAACTGGCGACGCCTTCAAATTTATCGTCTGCCAAATGAAGGTGTATTGCAGATCGCGATGATAAGTGACTCGCGTTTCCTCAAAGTTTTATGCAAACCGTGGAATCGTCGTTGGATTATTAGCATTCTTTTTCAAAAACGGTGTATAAAAAGATAGGCGGATTCAAGCGTTTCTGTGAACCATTAGTATGGGAATAGTAAACTAATGATTGAAATAGGCGTTTTGTTTGTGTAAATATGCAAAACAAATGTCAAAAACCTCCTTAGAAATGCATGATTTCCTGCTAAAAAAATATCTCCCGGCGAGTCATCCAAAAAACCCGCGATTTTTCAAAAATCTCCTGGCAATAGCTTAAACCTTTGTGGCATGTATGCCACTACATTATGCTGCATTCCAAATATCTAACCTGTGGGACTTGAGGTTTAAGACAAGGAACATTTTGAAATTTTCCCTATATAAGCCAATTAAGTTGGGGTCATGATTTGAAGTTCATTAGGAAATGCTACATGCTAAATATCTAAGCTCTAGGCATTGTGGTTTCAGATGAGAAGATTTTTTAAGTGTTTCCTATTTAGTCTATGTTAAATTAAATGACCCCCTGGGCGGGGTCAATTTTGATCCAGGGGTGATTATTTGAACAATCATAGAAAGAGGTCTCCCAGCCAATGCAACATGCTTATTATTTAAATTCTAGGCCTTGTAGTTTCAGAGAAGATTTTGAGGTGTTTCCTTTTTGATACCATAGCAACCAGAGTTGATAGAGCTTCATGCAAGGAAACTCCCTGCCAATTGCATCATCACTGGCCTAGTGGTTTCAGGGGAAATGTCATTTGACGGAAATGGTGGACAGATGGGCGGTGAGACGTTCTAACAGGTCACCTTGCCAATTTGTGCCAGGTGAGCTAAAACCATAATGATTAGATTTCTGACTTTAGACAGTTCTGTCTAAATTCTAAAATATATTTCTGACAAACTTTTTACCAGCAGTGATATCTTCTGGGTCTACACAGTTCAAGGCCTTGATTGCCAGAGTCTCCTCATATCCTGACTGAACCAGTTGTTGTATAAAGTACTGGTTTTTCTCATCGTCAGTGAAATTCGGACTCATTTCAACTGGAGCTGTATCACCACTGCTATCCTCATCACTTTCAGCTTTGATCTCTGCATCTCTTTCTTCTATTTCCTCTTTAGCAGCAGTCATTGCATCCCAGAGGTCATCTGAAATATGTTAATTCTAGATATTACATAGATGTTTTAACACTGACATGTATTTTGTATTTATCTTCAAATAATGAATCATGATAAAAAATTTACTTTAAAAAACATATATATAAATAACTTTTTAAACGGTTAACATAGACGATGGAAATTAGTTATAACGCTTCTTAGTTAGTAAACTACTTTCCTTTTATTTAAATTTAATTTCATGCACATGATTATATGTTAAGAGAATCAGAACTGTATTACACTTCCTGTTCTAAAGCTTTTTTCACATGTTACGAGCAGAGTTCTGTATGTTAAAGGAGATGGATTATACAATGTCAAAAGCAAGGTCTTGTTTGAAATCACCCAAATTAAGACTGAAACATGAAGCTGTTGCGTCATATATATGAAATACTAAACTGGTTCTGAAGATCATTCTTCTATGAAAAAACAGATGAAACAAGAAGAAGCTCATCAAGGAGAAAACTTTGACTGGACGTATCTTGAATATATCATAAAGTTGGAGAAGTACACCACCTGTCTGTGGGAAGAGGGGGTAAAATGCTATATGGAATAGAATACTAAGTCAAAGAAATTTAAAATTAACAAGCGAATTCAGTGAATTTATATCCCCCCCCCACCCCGACCCCCCCAAATGAAGCAAATAGCTGATAAAGAACAACTGGAAAGTGTATTAGTCTGTCTGTTTCAGAAATTTTTTTTTTCAAAATTTTGCCTCATCTCAGAGGTGATATTCTATTTCTTAAAGAACTTAATTGTTGTAATTAAATTTAAATCAGTACTACTACTTTCAGACAACAAGAATTCCTAAGTTTCTATACAGAATAATTATATAAGAAAAACACTGCATCCCATTGAGGGCCTCATTTCTGTACAAATCCAGTTACTAAATTTTCTGTTGTAAGAGAATACTAAGTTGATGATTTGTGCCAAATAAAATAATATTCTGATAAGCATTTTCAGAAAAGAAGCATTTTTAAAATTCAACCACCCCATTGGGGCCTCATCTCCGAGTAATTTTTTTAGCATCTCACAGTGGTACAGAACTCAATTCTTATCAAGTTAATTAAATCAGTACTATTAGTTTCAGAAAACCAAAATTTCTAAGTTTCTAAATAGAGTATTTCAAAAACACTTCACCCCCTTCAGGGGCCTCATTTCTAAAAAAAAAAAACAGGAAATGTTGGGGGTGGATATTAGAAAGAGTGACCATTAAATTATTTGAGCCAGTTACAATTTAATTTTGATAACCGGTTTCAGAGAAATAGAATTTTAATGTTTTTATAATTTTATTGAATATAGAAGAAAATAACAATTAAAGGGCAAGAAGTCTGGAGATACTAATCCGATCTTGACAAAAGATTTGTGTGTCCCGCTCCATTATGCTATTGTACATTTATTTCAGTTTCATGAAATTCTATCCATTGGTTCTTGAGTTATGACTCTGGACCGACAGACAGACGGACACCTCTGTGTAGGTGGTATAAGGTGGTATTTCCATTGTTCTCAAACAATAGAGTGACCACTTAAGTAACAAAACAATGACCACATAAGGAACAAAAGACGGAATGAAGACAATAGATTTCTATTAGGTCTTAGACCACACCTCCTACCACTTAAGGTATCCAGCATGGGTGCGGACCAGACCTGGGTTCAATTATTTTTAAAAGTAATTAATTAATTACAATTAAAACAGAAATTCTTCAATTAAATTACAATTATAATTACATGCTTTTTACAGAAGTAATTAATTAATTACAATTATTTTAAGGAAAACAATTAATTATTTTTAATTACTTGGCAATATATTCAAAATTTCGCAAAGAATCATGTTACTATCAATGACATATCAAAAATGCAGACTTATAGTCCCTCATTGAATTTCGAAAACTTGAACACTGCATTAATACCTTTTTAGATGACAAGCAAGTGTGAAATTTATACCCCCAGGTGATAACAGCTAATGCACAATAACCTGTATGTTTGCCATATGTTTGTGACACTTTTCTGCATGTAATTAAAGAGTAATTGAATTTAATTGACAATTATTTTGCATTTGTTTGGATTTTAATTAATTATCAAGTGACAGGAAATTGTCACAAAACCAGGTTTTCATTTTCCAGTCTTCTGGCCGAGCGCAAATGTGTTCTTCTATATATAACATATGTGGAAAAAAAGCAAGGGCCATAATTCAGGCAAAAATTATAAAAAAAAGAAAGGGAAAAAAAAACAAAAAAAAAAACTTGCTCTGTGTGGGGTTTGAACCGCTGGTCTCATGAGAAATTTTGTCATCTTACTGTAACAGAATACTCCAAAGTATACAGGACTGGTAATCTATTCTAAAAATAGACAGTAATAACAGAGTATTCTCCCTTTTATATATACTTAAATAAGGAGACACAAAATTGCTAACGGACGGACGACCAGGGGCAGAACATTATATATTCAATATTCTTTAGTTAACAATTATAGTTCTGTTAAAGTTTGGTTGAAATCCCTTGAGAAATGTAGGAGTTGCACACAGAAGAAGAGTATTTCTCTATATATATTACATTATGTGGAAAAAAACAAAGGCCCATAATTCTGTCAAAAATGATCAAATCACAAAACCCCGACAATATGCACCAGGGCACTTGGTGACAATAATTCTGTGAAAGTTTGGTTGAAATCCCTTGAGAAGTCTAGAAGGAGTTGGGCACAGAAGAATTACATATGTGAAAAAAAACAAAGGGCCATAATTCTGTCAAAAATGATCAAATCACAAAACCCGGAATATATGCGCCAGGGCACTTCATGACAATACTTCTGTGAAAGTTTGGTTGAAATCCGTTGAGAAATGTAGGAGGAGTTGCGCACAGAAGAATTACATATGTGAAAAAAACAAAGGGCCATAATTCTGTCAAAAATGACCGAATCACAGAAGAAATTGTTTACGCCCACCCACCCGCCGGCCCGCCCGTCCACCCGTCCGCCCGCCGACATACCCCAATCTAATAACCAGGATTTTTCCTTCGGAAAACCTGGTTAATTACAATTAAAATAATTGATTTTTGCCTCAATTATTAATTATTTTTCAATTAGTTGAAAAACTGTAATTAATTATAATTAATTAAATTATAATTGTAATTGGACCCAGGTCTGGTGCGGACAGAAGGACGGATAAGGCCAAAACAATATCACTCAGCCTTTGGTGGGGGATAACAAAACAGTATGTTGTTCAAAGTATCTCTATCGACCAATAGATAGTCAGGGGATAATAATAGCATAGGACATACATTTTTTACAAAAGAAAGTGAGGCTTGTAAACTATCAAAACAACAGTCTACAAGTATTTTAGTATAATAAAATTTTTGAAATATAACAAACCTGGAGTGCAATCCTCTTTTATAACAGACAATAGAGGATAAATAAGATGTGAGGGTTCTGTATCTGTTCCCATTTTTACAAGTTCTCTTTGTAGAATAACCAGTTGGTCTACTGTGAAATAATTCAAGTGAAGAAAACTTCTGCGTTTCTTTTTGATGTATTTCAGCCAGTCATCCAGGCAAGTCTCCATGAAATTTGCAAGCTCAGGAATCATGTCTTTTAGGTCTTCTTCTGTAGATCGTCTACCCTAGAGACAAACATTATAGGATGAAATACAGCCAGAGCAAAGAAATCACAGAAAGTAGATTTGAAGAAAGCATTTGACACTGTAGACCATGCTATTTTATATGGTAGACTTTAAATCATGGATATTAAATATACAGATCGCAATTGGTTCATGTCATATCTATTGCGTAGAAAGAAAACTGTTTGTGTTAATAATGTTTATTGTGACTTCAAGCTTGTTACATGTGGTGTTCCTAAGGGCAGTACTCAAGGTCCTTTATTGTTTCTTTGTTATATAATAAATATGAAAATTAGTATTGATCCCACATGTAAACTGACACTATATGCTGATGATAGTGCAATATTATATGCAATGTCATAACTGAACAAGAGCTGTCCCTCACAAGTGACGAATGCCCCCGAAAGAGGTGCCTCACAGTCTGTGTCCTCTCCATGTGCTCAATAAATGTGCTATGTAATTTTAAAATCCTTCCATGCATGACAGAGTAATCATGCATACAGTATTCCATTACTTTAAACACTAAGTGTGACCTTGACCTTTGAGGTAGGGACTTGGGTCTTGCATGCGACACATCCGCTTGATGTGCTAGACATTTGTGCCAAGTTATTTTAAAATCCTTCAAAGCATAATAAAGTTATAGTCCGGACACAAATGTATGCATATATACAGGATTCCATTACCTATAAACTCTAAGTGTGACCTTGACCTTTGTGGTAGGGATGTGGGTCTTGCACGCGACACGTCGTCTTGATGTGCTAGACATTTGTGCCATACTATTTTAAAATCCTTCAAGGCATGACAAAGTTACAGTCCGGACACGAATGTGTGCATATATGCATATATAGAGGAATCCATTACCTTCAAACTCTAAGTGTGACCTTGACCTTTGAGCTAAGGACCTGGGTCTTGCACGCGACACGTCGTCTTGATGTGCTAGACATTTGTGCCAAGTTATTTTAAAATCCTTCAATGCATGACAAAGTTACAGTCCGGACACGAATGTGTGCATATATGCATATATAGAGGAATCCATTACCTTCAAACTCTAAGTATGACCTTGACCTTTGAGCTAGGGACGTGGGTCTTGCACGCGACACGTCGTCTTAATGTGCTAGACATGTGTGCCTAGTTATTTTAAAATCCTTCAATGCATGACAAAGTTACAGTCCGGACACGAATGTGTGCATATATAGAGGATTCCATAACCTTCATACTCCAAGTGTGACCTTCACCTTTGAGGTAGGGATGTGGGTCTTGCACGCGACACGTCGTCTTGATGTGCTAGACATGTGTGCCAAGTTATTTTAAAATCCTTCAATGCATGACAAAGTTACAGTCCGGACACGAATTTGTAAGTGGGGACGCACGGACGGACGGACAGACGGACAGACGGACGGACGGACAGACGGACAGACGGTCAGACGGACAGACGGTGCGATTTTAATATGCCACCCTTCGGGGGCATAAAAATTGGGAACTGTTTTAGAATCAGTTTCATCTTGGTTAGTTGACAAGAAGTTATAACTTCATTTGCATAAACTAAGTGTTGTTTATTTGTTACTAAAAGGAAATTAAAAAGGGGTGTAATTTCTTGTGAAATAGTTGTAAACTCTATCGTATCAAAGGTCAATGCTTGACTTTAAATTTTGTAAAAACAATTTAAAAACTAAAAAAAAATCTATATTTAGCAACAGTGACCTTGACCCAAGTGACCCTGAAAATGCAATTCCAAGCTTCCTCTCCACACAAGCTACCTTCACACCAAGTTTCATTGCAATTGGTGGTCACTCCTACCGGTAACTCAAGTTATTGAGCGGATACCATTTTTCTATTTTTAGTAATAGTCACCTTGACCTTGATTCTAGTGACCCCAAATGCAATCCCAAGCATTCCCACCACCACCCAAGCTACCTATACACTGAGTTTCATTGCAATTGGTCACTCCTAACTCAAGTTATTGAGTGGAAACCATTTTTTAATTTTTAGTAATAGTGACCTTGACCTCTAGTGACCCAAAATGCAGTCCCAAGCTTCCTCTCTATGCATGCAAAAAGACTTTGGGTTGATTTTTTGTCTTAATATTGTGCCAACAAAAGTAGTATCTAATGTTTTAATCTTTAGGAAAGAGATAAGGCGTAAAAGCTATAGTATCGCTACTGCCTGGGTACAATTGTGATCTTGCTTATCACAAATGTGTCACTCTGACCTTGATATTATACCTACAGCAAAAATGTCAAATGTAACAGAATACTAGGTCAAATGCATTCATACGACATACAGGATCAAAGGCAAGCAAATACCTTTAGTTGTGGAACCCCCTCACCAAACGCTAATTCAATACACACTGGTCGTTTGGCATTTAGGTTACATAAAAATTTTGCATTCCAGTCTTTGAATAGCACACATCCTGACGCACACAGCTTCATATAGACAATGCTGAGTCTTGTAATACTGTCAAATATCTGCAAAATCAAATATGTTTATTATAACAAATGAAAACATTTTGCTGAACCATACTTACCTAACGATTCTAAATTAAAGAAAGGTGCAGTTTAAAATAAACATGCATCATTTAGAAGAGTTTCTTTGTTTAACTAACAATACCCCCAAAAGAGATGTCTCACAGTCTGTGTCCCTGACCTTCAAGATGTGGAACCGGTTCTTGTGCATGTCACTTTATCGATGCGCTGTACATTTCTTCCAACTCATTTTAAAATCTTTCAATGTATAACAGAGTTACAATCAAGGCATGACCATGTGTATATATACAGGATTCTAAACTGTCTGACCTCTAAGTGTTATCTTGACCTCCAAGGTAAGAACGCGGGACTTGCATCTGAAATGTAATCTCCATGTGCTTAAGAATTCTTTCATGTAACTTTAAAAACTATCATGCATGACAGAGTTACCCTGTATACAGGATTCAATTACCTTCAAACTCTGAGTGTGACCTTGACCTTTAAGGTAGGGATGTGAATTTTGCATGCAACACGTCGTTTTGATGTGCTGAACATCTGTGCCAAGTTATTTTAAAATCCTTCAATGCATGACAAAGTTACTGTCCGGACATGAAAGTATGCACATAAGCAGGATTCCATTACCTTTAAACTCTTAAGTGTGACCTTGACCTTTGAGGTAGGGATGAATGTCTTGATGTGCTGAACATCTGTGCCAGGTAATTTTAAAATCCTTCAATGCATGACAAAGTTACAGTCCAGACACGAATGAGTGTATATGTACAGGATTCAATTACTTTAAACTCTTAAGTTAATCCTTGACTTTTGAGATAGAGACATATGTTTTGCATGTTACATGTGGTCTTGCTGTGCTGAACAACGTACTAAGTTATTTCAAAATCCCTCTATGCATGACAAAGTTACAGCCAGGACATGTAAAAATGTAAGGACGGACGCACGGACGAATGCACAGACATCCCCGCATATGGATACTTATGTGGCAACTCTAATGTTCTCTCTATTGTTCTCTTAGCCATGTAAGAGAAAAAATAGCCACCTAAGAGCTTACAGAATGAATGACATCAAAGAATATTTACTGTTACCTATGTTCCTATAGCCACCTAAGTATCCAAATGAAAGCACGGACGGACGCACAGACAGACTAAAAATTGGCAGTTGTGTGGCTATTATTTTGTTATCTCTTTTGTACTTTTTAGCCACATTAGCCCAAAAATAGCCACATAAAATGTAAGATTTTCCACCTGTAACCCCTGTGATTTTGATTTTTGACAATATGATAACCCCAAATTAAAGTAAGCACAAATCGAATCATACTGATGCTTAATTCCTACCAAATTTGATGAAAATCAAACAATAGGTTTCAGAGATGGAGAGCGAACAATATTTTCTCACATTTCAGACCCCTGTGACCTCAACCTTTGCTTTAATAACTGCAAATTGTAATGCATAAGTACATTGTATACTCATGCTTCCCAGATAGTTTTATCTAATTGCAACAAGGGGTTTGGGAGATAAATAGCAGACAAGAAGTTCCATTTGTTGGTCCTGTAACTTTGATCTTTAACCATATGACCCTAAATTGAAACATGCAAAACACTATTTAGCCATTAAAACCCTGTTAAGCTATTTAACTTGCCATGGTAAATCTTCCGACACTATCTGTGCCTTTCTCTGCTTTCCCTGCCACCAGCATTAATCGACTCTGTAAATCTTGTAGCTGAGAGAATGTGTAGTTTCTTAACTGTCTATTCCCTTTCTTCTCTGGAACTGTCAACTTCAATGTGTCTGCCAACACCTGTATTTCAAATTTATGATTAAACAAGAAGGCCAAGTTGGCCATGTATTACTCAGCTGAGTACATAATTATAGGCCATACGTTCATGTCAAAGAAAAACATTGTTAAGACTCTAGAGGCCACGTTCAATTTCCAATCTTCATAAAACTAGTTTTTTACCCAGGGTTTCTGAGATTCAAACTTGACCTAGAAATTATGAAGATAATCCTTCTAACAGATTTTCATGATGATATAATTATTTGGTTCATAAATAAGGCCTCTAGAGTGTTAAAAGCGTTTTGCCTTGATTTGACCATATGACCAATCGTTTGAACCCAGATGACCCTAATTCGAACTTGACCTAAAAATTATTAACATTTTTCATGATGGTTGGGTAATAAATGCGGCCTCTAGAATATACAAAGGTTGTTCTTTGATTTCAACTTGTGACCTACTTTTTGAGCCCAGGTAACTCAAATTTTAACTTCATATGAAAATCACTGATAGGAATACTCTGACCAAATATCATGATGACTTGGTACACATTACATAAACATACACATGACATTTGATAAATATGGCATCTGGAGTGTTAACAAAGTGTTTATTGATTTTACCTAGTTTCTGAGCCCAGATGATCCAGATTCAAATCTGACCTCAAAATTATTGCCACAAACAATCTGACCAATTTTTATGATGTATAGTTCATAAATGTGACCCCTAGAGTGTTAACATGGCTTTTCTTTGATATGACCTTGTCACCTTGTTTTTTCACTTAAGGAAACTCAGATTCGTACTTTACCTCAAATTAATTGAGATAAACATTCTGACGAATTTTTAATGACGATTGGATAATAAATGTGACATCTAGCATGTTAACAATTTTTTCTTCTTTGCTTTGAACATGTTACCTGTTTTTTGAGAACAGGTAACCCAAATTCAAACTACCTAGAAATCATTATGACAAGCATTCATTTTGGTACGTGGCATTCCCTGTTTGATATTATTTTTGTTTTTTTCAGACTATAATTGTCTTGAGGATTGGTAAATAAATGTGGCTTCAGGAGTGTTAACATAGTTTTTGTTTCACTTGACCATCTGACCCAGTTTTTGACCCCAAGTGACCAAGATTTAAACTCAACCTAAAATTCATTGAGACCAACATTCTGACCAATTGTCATGAAGGCTTGTTAATGAATGTGAACACAGTTTATCTTAGATTTGTCCGTATGAGCTAGTTTTTGATACAAGTTAATAGAAATTCTTGGCCTAGAAATCATCAACACTTCTGACAATTTTCAAATGTTGGTTAATAAATGTGGACTATCGAGTGTTAATTTTTTTTTTAGATTTGAACTTGGCTTAGAAATCATAAAGACATACATTCTGATTAATTTTCAAAATAATTGGTTAATAAAGTGGCCGCAAGAGTATTTAGAGCTTTTACAACGGACAGTGAGTGTGTGCTTTAATAAACTAACTGGGTCCAAAGAGACCTAGCTTTTATCAGTCATAGATACTAAAATACAATAAATTGCATATTGTTGTAGTTTCGACTCTGAGATGAATTTCATTGTCTTGGTTGGCCAGTGTCTGGACTATCTCAGAACTGGTATTTCAACAGTTAGCACTGCTGGAAGATAGCAATGCTACCTGATTTATTGGGCTAACTTGCCTTATTTGGAGGGGCTAACATAGTAGCATTGGTTAGCTTGGCTACATGATTTGTGACGTAGCATACCTTAAAAGGAAGCTAACACGTTAGCTTTGGGTGGGCTTTGTAGGAATTGTATAACAGGGGAGACCTCCTAGGTTGGGGGATTTTTCAAGACTCTTTCGATATAGAATGAGTCCAATGTGAGAATTGGAGAGAATGTAGTGTGGGAGTAGAGTTAACATTATGCTGTATATATTTTACAAAAAGTTTAAGACTTATTGGCGCCGCCGATGACGGCGGTGGCCTATTATGGAATACTTTTTCCGGAAGTACATGCTAGGAGCGGTTATTAGAATGCGAAGAAAAATGGTTTTAACTGTATGCCAAAATAATACGCAATAGACATTAAAATATTGATTATACACATTTCCTTCATTAAAACGTAATTGTTTAATTGTAATGTTCCTTTTCATATCTTTTAGAAAAAATACAAAAACGTAAAACAACTTCTCCCTTATCGGTTTTGCAAAAGGAAGTGTCTAGAGAACCGGAACCGGTTCCCTAGACAGCGACCTTAGCGAACCGGAATTAATATTCGGACGAATTATTTGGCGTGTTGTTATCGGCACGTTTATTGATACAGCTATATAAACAATGCATATGTTGATTATTATTGTTATCATTAAATATGTAATTCGGAAGAGGAATATTTAGAGATCCTTCCTAAAATTATGACATGAAAGACTTAACGCAGTATTAGTATTAGAGATAACAGAATGACGAAGGAGAGCGTTTAGTTATAACATAATGAATAGCATTGAAACAGAAAGCACAATTTTTCTGTAAATGTTTTTGATTTTATGTAATATATGCTAGAGAGAAATAATTAAACCTAAATATACATAAGCATTTGCTTTCGTTTTCATTATGTCACATCCAGGCTACACCACGAGGAGCTCTGATCATGGCCCGTCGACCCTATTAAGAGTCAGTTTAGCCCTGAAAAGGACTGTTTTCAGAGCCTCTGGTTCAGGAAGGCATGACTGATGCTGTCGGTGAACTTAAAGTCAACATCTCTTCTAAACACACCATCACGTCTGTCTATAACGTCATTGTTCATTAACTCTGGACCATGTGACCATATTTTGTCAAGTGGGAGTTTCAACAAGGTCTTGTTAAGACGTCTGCATAACTTGTATCGACGTTGATGACAATGGAAGAGGCTCTCAAATACGACGTGCTGAACACCACAGCTGCGGAATTCATTTCTTATATCAAGTAGGGCATGGAGTAACTGATGATTGTTAAATTTTTCTATATCATTTTTACCTATCTGTATGAAGACTGTATGAAGACTATGTCAAACTTCGCCAGCTTTCACCTGCGTAACTTCTGCAACAACCCGACGACTTTTAATCCTCCTGTCCCATGTGCTTCACCGCGAAATGGTAGATCATTGTATAGACTACCATTTCGCCAGCGTACACATAGACATCATATTAAAACCGGAAGTGCGGAAGGCGAAGGAGATCAATTCAACAATCGACACATTGAAAACTAATGCAAATAAACTGATAATCCCACATTTTTCTTGTTTAAATGGAAGTTTTCACTTTATAATTATTAAATAATCTATTTTCTTATCACAATTACCTGTAATATATGCAGGAAAACAATTCCGGTTCGCTTGTGTATAGACGGATATAGGCTAGAGAACCGATTCCGGTTCGCTAAGGTCGCTGTCTAAGGAACCGGTTCCGGTTCTCTAGACACTACCTTTGCAAAATTATAATATGAGCTTATTTTTTACCACGTGCTTTAAAGTCAGTCTTCGTGGTGTAGTGGGTAAGCTGATGACCGTCTAATTTTACGAGTGGAGTTCGAATCCCGGTCAAACCCAATTTTTTTAAATAATTTTTCTGCTTTAAAACCACCATGATTTTAAATGTTTTCTGCAAATATTCATAAAAATTTTCATTCAAATCAAACTAATAATGATTGCTTATCAAAAAGCTAATTTTAGCTATATAACGCCACACATGTACAAAACTATTTTCGGCGCCCTTTGATGCTTTGCATCAATGGTATTCTTGTTAAACTTTAGAATTCTACTCAATGGATTTGTTTATTTTCTTATCCAAAATAAATGTTACAATATGTACAACAGTAGTATCTTTGCAAAACTAAAACATAACATCATATATCATCATTATCTGACATCAAAACTTGATTAAATTGAAATAGATAGAACATTAAATTAAAATCATATTCTAATAACATCATATAAATTTAAAGGTAAAACCTTAAGCCTTTCTGATTGATAAAATGATTATTTGGTGAATATTAAATGTGATACTGCTATGATATGCTTGTTTGAATAAGAAGTACCAGAATAGGAACAAGAGGGCCCTATATCGCTCCCCTTGGTACAAGTCCACTTGCCTGGTGGAAGATCACTAGATAATGTTATATACAATAGGTTTTCCTGTATACGTCTTTGTAAAACAAGTGAGCCCCCCCGGGCAAGGTCAATTTTGACCCGGGGGGGCATAATTTGAACAAACTTTGAAGAGATCTACTAGGCAATGCTACCGTATTTCCCAGTGTATAATACGCACCCGTGTATAATACGTACACTCGATCTGGGCTTTGAAAATAGGGCAAAATGCCTACATCAGTGTATAATACACACCTTAAATATCCGAAAAATATGCCATTTTCGTTACGAAAATTATAAAATAATCGGAGCACCGTAACGATTTATACACGTAAAAAGGACAATACGGCAGTTATCGACTATATTTTGAAAATTTGATTAGCATAGATGATATGAAAAACTCAAAAATGTCATGCTTATTCAATGGTACTTTGAGAACATAATTATTTTCTCAAGATTTCAACACTTTCTCAACAAACTTCTCATACCGGTAATTACGGCGCCATCAAAGAGAGACATGTGAAAATCAATGCAATCATATAAGCGTGTTTGTTTACCAATAAACGGAATGTTGTATTGATCAGCAATAATTGTTTGATAATTAAAGAGACAACAAACTTTGTTCTAACAATGTTAAATTTTTATTGAAACTTGAAAGAAAACTATCAAATTTACCGGCAATGTTTTATCGTTACATGCCGTACCGGTGCTGGGTATCGGCTTTTAGGAAACCTCCGCGCTCTTTCATAATAAAGTTAGTAAAAAACGGGTAAACATCTGCTTTAAGTGAAAATCCCAATATTACGTCTAATTCATACGATTTCAACATTTTCAATGCTGGAAAAAATTGTCGGAGATCCTATACCGGTGTATAATATGCACCCCTTCCTTGAATCCCTAAAATCTGAATTAAAAGTGCGTATTATACACGGGGAAATACGGTACATGCTAAATATCTAAGCTCTAGGCCTTGTGGTTTCAGAGAAGAAGATTTTTAAAGTTTTCCTATATAAGCCTATGTAAAACTAAGTGACCCCCAGTGCAGGGTCAATTTTAAGTCAGGGGTCACAATTTGAACAATCTTGGTAGAGGTCCACTAGACAATGCTACATGCCAAATATCTAAGCTCTAGGCCTTGTGGTTTCAGAGAAGAAGTTTTTAAAGTTTTTCCTATATATTAAGCCTATGCAAAACTAAGTGACCACCCCTGCGGGGTCAATTTTGACCCGGGGGTCATAATTTGAACAATCTTGGTAGAGGTCCACTAGACAATGCTACATGCCAAATATCTAAGCTCTAGGCCTTGTGGTTTCAGAGAAGAAGATTTTTAAAATTTTCCTATTTGTTGCCATAGCTACCAGAGTTCTGCATGGAATGGAATCTTTGAACAATTTTGGTAGAGCTTCATGCAAGGAACATTCCTGCATAGTTTTATCAACATTGGCCTAGTGGTTTCAGAGGAGATGTCATTTGAATCAAAATGTTGACAGACGACGGACAACGGACAATCATCAATTAGAAAAGCTCACCCTGGCGTAAATATTACTGTTCAGAATCGTTGTTGTCAACTCAATAGCCAATGCATTGAATTTTGTTGAAAAAATGGATGTTCCTGTGCTGGAAGTGAGTGAGTGATCGAGGTAAACGTAGAGGTTAACAATTTTCATCTTTAATTTTGTATGGATGACAAAAATTTCATTTTTACTATTTAGTTTCAAATAGCTGTTAACAAAAAGTCTAGCTACCATACATTATCTGCATGGGACTTAATTTTTTTAACAACCTCAACTGAGTTTACCCAAGAAACATCCCTGATAAGTTTAATCCAAGTTTGCCTTTGTACTTTGTGCCAGACGAGCAAATAATGACACCAAGGTAGTGGCCCTTTTTGAACCCAAGGGCACATAATTTTAACAATCTTAATAGAAGACGGCTAGGTGATGCTTCATATATACTATCTAAGCTCTTGGCTGGAAAGTTTCCGACAAGAAATTTAAAAATACATCCTTATATAAGTTTATACAAGTGATCCCTTGGGCGGGGCATTTTTGACTATACATATATCTTGGTGGAGGTCTACAAAGTGATGCTTCATACATACATTTCTAATACCTAAGCTCTAGGCCTAGGCCTTACAGCTTTTGACTATGTATTTCTGTGTAAAATATTTCACACTAGGGACATTATTTGAACAAACTCAATAGAGGTCTACTAGACAGTGCCAACCATCGCATAAGCTTTAAGTTTTGTGGTTTTGGTGAGTATTTTTAAAGGTTTTCCAATATAAGTCTAGGACAAGTGACCCCTTTGAGCAGCGCCAATATTGACACTAGGGGCATGATTTGAAGAAACTTGGTAGAGGTCTACTAGACGATGCTTCACCTGCGCTTTATGTATTTAGAGCAGAAGATTTTCAAAGATTTGTCTATTATAGCTCTGGTAATCATGTTGTGGAGTCAACCAAAACCATACCATTTGAACAATTTAAGGGAGTATAATGCAAAATTGCTTCTTGCCAAGTTTAACGATATTCTATAAAGAATAAGTCATATGAATTCAATGATCCGACAAGCTCATATTAGCAATACTTGCTCAGGTGAGCTAGTAAAATGTTATTTATAAAAACCTTCATCTCAGATGAACAAAAACTCGTTTGTGTTTTTCATACTCAGTCATACTGTGAACACGTATCAACTATTTAGTTTAATTCGATGCTGACATGGTTGTACGTTAAAAGCGTAATCGAATAATCAGTCAAGAATTTTATCAGGATAATCCTATTTGGGCCCAAAATGCAAATCAAAAGTATACACACCATCACTGTTCCGTCGTTATGCCCGTTTGTCTCCTTCCATGCATTTCTACCAACAGTGTATATGCCATTTTCATTAATGGCATCTGCTTGCATGAGGGAGGTAACTTCTACAGAACCATGGGCTTGTTTTATCTCTTTCAGCCACTGAAGCTGTCGGTTAGTATCCCTCTAGGAATTATATAAATTGCATAAAGAGTAGTAATAATTAAACCCTCAAAATCTTTAAAACAACAGGGCTAAGATTGCCATACGTTTCTCCCCTGAAAACATCTGTAAAACAACATTGGTTTACTTCATTAAAACTGTACAAAAAATTTAACATTCTGACAAGGTTTTGTGCTAATTGGGACAAAATGTGGCCTCTATACCACTTTTTACTATGGTTTGACATATTGACATCTGTTACTGACCGTATGTGACCAATAGTGTTAATCAATGCATATATTCTGGCCAATTTTCATGATAATTTGGAAAAGCAAATTATCCTAAATAGCCACCATTAAAATTATCCCCATTAACTAACAGTAGCAGCCATTAAAAAATAGTCACCATTAACTCTGTGAAAAGTCGTCTGCCTTGAACAGACTGACAATGTAAACAATTATGCGTATCCTCACTTGATACTGAAGTCTCCTATGAAGTATCGTTAACAACTGATATGCAGTTATCAAGAGAGTGCTTGAATGATTTCATGTCTAAAACAGCTAAAATAGCAACTAATTGCCCATCTTGAATTAGATCTGGAAAATTTTACAATATGTGCAGTTCCACTAAGGCACTGAAGTTTTTCATAACTTTTGCTGAATCTGACAAGGATTCATTAAGAATAGCGAAAAACCCATAAGTACTCACAGACAGTCAAAATGAATGTTCATTTACATTTATGATACATAATAAATACATTTGTACTATGTTACAAAAAAAGTGTCTTATGACATATAATACAAACTTCATTACCAATTGTTCTGGAAGGTTAGGATTTGCTTCCAGTTCTTTCCAAACAAGCGAACAAAGATTCAGAAGCTCCTTGTATCCGAAAGTTGACTCTAGATCAAATATCAGTGGTGCATATCCAGTAACAGCAGAGTGAAGACACTGGACACGTGCAATATTGATAGGTTCTTCACCTGCTGACATCAATGCCAGGTCAACAAATACTTTTAGTTCTTTTAAACCTCTATCTGTAACAAACAGAAATAAAAGCCATAAAATGTTTGAAATTATTTAATCATTTAACAAGAGCTGTCCCTCATAAGTGAAGAATGCCCCCATAAGAGGTGTCTCACAGTCTGTGTCTGAGTTACCATGCATACAGTATTCCATTACCTTGAAACCTTGAGTGTGATCTTGGCCTTTGAGGTAGGAAAGTGGGTCTTGCACACAACAAATCATCTTGATGTCCTGAACATTTGTGCCAAGTTATATTATATTCAATCAAAACATGACAAAGTTACAGTCCTGACACGACTGTGTGCATATATACAGAATTCTATTACTTTCAAACTCTTAGTATGACCTTCACCTTTGAGGTGGATTTTGCATGCACGCATCATCTTGATGTGCTGAACATTTCTACCAAGTTATTTTAAAATTCTTCAATGCATGACAATGTTACAATCCGGACATGAATGTATGTTTATATACAGGATTCCATTACCTACACTAAGTGTGACCTTGACCTTTGAGGTAGAGACAAAAGTCTTGCACATGACACATTGTCTTTATGTGCTAAACATTTGTGCCAAGTTATTTTAAAATCCTTCAATGCATGACAAAGTTACAGTCCGGACACAAATGTAAGCACTTATACTAATTCAATTACTTTCAAACTCTAAGTGTGACCTTGACCTTTAAGATAGGGACACGGGTATTACACACAACATGTTGTCTTGATGTGCTTAATGTCTGCACCAAGTTATTTTAAAATCCTTGAATGCATGACAAAGTTACAGTCCGGACACAAATGAAAGCATAAATACTAATTCAATTACTTTCAAACTCTAAGTGTGACCTTGACCTTTAAGATAGGGGCACGGGTATTACACACAACATGTTGTCTTGATGTGCTGAATGTTTGTACCAAGTTATTTTAAAATCCTTCAATGCATGACAAAGTTACAGCACGTACACTGAAAAATGTAAGGGCGGACGCACAGTCTGAAGCACGGACGGATGTTCTGACATATGGATACTTATGTGGCTAATTGATGTTCTCTCCATTTTTATTCTTGCCATGTAAGAGAAAACATTGCCACATAATGAATGACATCAAAGAGTTATTGTTCCTATTATAGCCACCTACATGCAAGTATCCAAATGCAAGCACGGATGGACAGACAGATGGACGGTGCGATTTTAATATGCCACCGTTTGGGGGGCACAAAAATTATTGTTTACAGTATGTGTTAAATATTCTTATACAAACATATGCTTCATTTAGAACAGTTTTTATTTCATACTGTATGGTGGTATTTTTAATGCTGTAACATGTACAAGCAATATAAAACATTGTGAAAGTAGTCCGGCAAAAAGTTGTCATAAATAAATAATGGCATGATAAAATCTTAATAATATATAATGAGATTTATGAGATTATGAATACAAAATTCCAACTTCTCCTGCAAAACAAAATTATTGAAACAAACTTACCTTTCTCCATCGACTTCTTCAGCCAATTAACAAGTGGCTTACATGTCACAAACATATCAAGACATCTTTCCTTTTCTGGTATCATATCCTTCATAACTACACAGGCTTTCATTATATTGTTATCAAATGACTTCATTTGTTGATCTTTGTGTCCATGCTGAAGAAAATTGTGTATTATGAAACAAGTTGCAACAGACTACTCCAGAAATGGCAAAATTAAAGCAAATGTAAAATTTTTGTGACAGACAGACTGAAGGAAAAAGCGATCCCTCTAGATCTGTATCGCCTTTTCTCTGAATAAGTAAATTATAAATGAAATGAAAATGAATGGCATTATATGGCAAATACAAGTTGAAGACTCATATAATGACCAGATAACCAGTACGAATGCACTACGTTTTTGCCGATGTTTAGCTATATCCAAATTTGCTTTAAGCATGTGAACTACTGGTATAAAGAAATAAAGAAAAAATGAAGAAAGGGAAGAGTTTTTGTTATATCCCAGTTACTATAAATCAGCACCACTGTCCACATAGTATATATTAATTTGAGTATTTGTCATGTACTAAAGTCTGTTCCATTCCACTTTGGACCCCCAACTTTGACCTAAACCGAAAAAACGGTTTTCCTGTAGATTTTACCTGTTTTGTCATCTACAAAAGAGTCACCCTTAGGAATTTTAAGCATTTTTGAAACAAACGCTCAGTTTTGTAAAGATGCTGATTTTTATTTTTTGTATAAGACTCCCCATTGTTTACATCGGACACCATTGACGTTTACTCTTCCGTTATGCCAAAGTTCACGTGTTTTTCCACAAAATGATTGGGGGACATTTCAATATTACAATCAGACTCAGAGGTAGGATCATTAATGATACATATAATAACAAAACCTAAAACAAAACATTAACTGTACAAAAAATGTTGAAAATCTAAATTAATCTAGATCTAGCATAAAAAGGATTTATCTAATAATTCCTGCTCTCAAATGATTCCGTTTGGAGCATTTCATAGATCTAGTCACTTAGGTCCAAGACAGCACTTAACACTTTGCAACAAGAGCCATGTTACACATGGTTAATCCCACCGCCAGGAAGCAGTTACCTGAAGGTTGTACTTTCGTATATTTTACTTGGTGAGAGGAAATCCTTAAAAAGCCGTATAGTTATGGTCATGCTGAGTACAGTTTTCAAGTAAGTGGAAAAAGAATAAGGCAATGAAGAGAAGGTTTGCAAAATTATATTAATGTTCATTATCAGTATAGGTATGATATTTTTCTATTTGACTAAAAGTAGGCAAGGTAGAGTTATTGTTCTTGCACACTGCACTTCCTACCAATGTGCTATGTCAGCATATTAAGTTTGAAGAAAATCCTTCAAGTACTTTTGGAGTTATGCTCTGGACAAAACTTTTAAAGTAAATCTGATAAAGGGGAATAACTCTAAAAGTAGGCAAGGTACACTTCCTACCAATGTGCTATGTCAGTGTATTAAGTTTGAAGAAAATCCCTCAAGTACTTTTGGAGTTATGCTTCGGACAAGTAAATCTGATAAAGGGGAATAACTCTAAAAGTAGGCAAGGTAGAGTTATTGTTCTTGCACACTGTACTTCCTACCAAAGTGCTATGTCAGTGTATTAAGTTTGAAGAAAATCCTTTAAGTACTTTTGGAGTTATGCTTCGGACAAGTAAATCTGATAAAGGGGAATAACTCTAAAAGTAGGCAAGGTAGAGTTATTGTTCTTGCACGCTGCACTTCCTACCAATGTACTATGTCAGGGTATTAAGTTTGAAGTAAATCCTTCAAGTACTTTTGGAGTTATGCTCTGGACAAAACTTTTAAAGTAAGTCTGATAAAGGGGAATAACTCTAAAAGTAGGCAAGGTAGAGTTATTGTTCTTGCACACTACACTTCCTACCAATGTGCTATGCCAGTGTATTAAGTTTGAAGAAAATCCCTCGAGTATTTTTGGAGTTATGCTTCGGACAAGTAAATCTGATAAAGGGGAATAACTCTAAAAGTAGGCAAGGTAGAGTTATTGTTCTTGCACACTGCACTTCCTACCAATGTGCTATGTCAGTGTATTAAGTTCGAAGTAAATCCCTCGAGTATTTTTGGAGTTATGCTCTGGACAAAACTTTTAAAGTAAATCTGATAAAGGGGAATAACTCTAAAAGTAGGCAAGGTAGAGTTATTGTTCTTGCACACTGCACTTCCTACCAATGTGCTATGTCAGTGTATTAAGTTTGAAGAAAATCCCTCAAGTACTTTTGGAGTTATGCTCTGGACAAAGTTTTTCAAGTATATCTGATAAAGGGGAATAACTCTAAAAGTAGGCAAGGTAGAGTTATTGTTCTTACACACTGCACTTCCTCCCAATGTGCTCTGTCAGTGTATGAAGTTTGAAGTAAATCCCTCAGGTACTTTTGGAGTTATGCTCCGGACAAAATTGGGACGGACGCATGGACGGACGGACGAAGACCATTTCTAATATCCCCTTCGCCTTCGGCGGGGGGATAAACAATCTTAAGCAGTTGTTGAATTTCAGGTGAAGTTGCATAACATGCACGTGAAACACGCATTCATTTAAACAGTGGCCCAACATGCATGTCACAATATAACCCTGAAGACTCCACAATCCATTCTAAATCCATCTATTTTCCTTCAGACAGTGATGACCTAGATCTGTTGATCTTAAAACAACAACATAGATTTCAATTCCGCGAAAATTACTTGTGACGTATTCATTAGATGACATAGTATCACAGAGAATGATACAAGTGGATCCGATGTAGGAGCTGCACTTTGCGCACACACCCTTACGAATAGCAAAATAAAATTTAAAAAGAGCCATGCTAGACATGGCCATCCCCCCTAAACTAACAGTCTTCCCGAAAACAGCCTGTCTGATTCTCATGTTTAATGTCGACAATTAAAGTTGAGGGCCCTTACATGAATATCAATTGACGAAAAATGTGCGGACTGTATAATGTGATACTGGTAATTTAAAGTAGATCAGTCTATCCCAAAATCATTAAGTCGTCAATACGGGTTTGATCAGGTCGGCATATATACATTTATTAAATAGCAGATATGCAACGTAAAAAATTTGTCTGAGGCTTTCAGCATTGGTAGTTTTGAGTATGTCCCTGGTAACGTCAGCCACCATCTTGGAAATCAATGCGACATACGTCACTTTGCATTACGCCTTATGGAGAAATTCACAAAATTGCAGATTTTTTCATTTTAGTAAAAAATAATGGAAAAACAAAAAAGATGCCTGGAGATATTAAATTTCCAGATATAAATATGCTATAAAAAGCAAAAATACATATGCAATGTCTCTAAGAAACTAGTGGTCCAAAATAAGGTGGAACAGACTTTAGTACTTGTCTAAAACAGAGGACATGTTATTTCACATGGTATGTTTCAACTCACCATTTTAACGTCGTCTATTTGGGTAAAATCTCCAGTCAGTTTGTACTGTTCTGCAAACCTGAGTATTGTCTCTGCTCCCCTTACACACGTTCCCAGCTGTCTATACTTGGTCAATTGATCAATGCGCATCCCAATTATTTTCTCGGGTATATTCATGCTTTTCATTTCTGAATAGATTTGGTCGTAACTGTTTTTGTACCTGTGCCCTAAATCTTCCTCCAAGTCTTTGAACGTAATTTCACCATTTCGTATACTGTTAACTGTCATGTCCCACCTAAAGGAATCAATGATTGGTATTATATCAAAGACAGTGCTTCAAGCAATTCAAATTGTATTCACCAAGAAAGCAACCACACTGATATTCAACACATTTAACACTGATTTATAGCTATTATGAGTGAAAACAAATAATAAGCTTTTACGAAAGTGATGCCTACCTATAAAGTTATTATACTAGCTGCTCTGACACAGTTATAGAACAAGAGCTGTTTGTAAAACACATAAAAAACCCTTGATGCAAAATGTGTACTATGAAAGAAACTGTTTATAAAGTAAAAGTCAGTGTCAAATTCTTGAAAACGGCATCTGTAGAAATTGTACAATAAAAAAAAAATTAAACAAGAGCTGTCCCTCACAAGTATCAAATGCCCCAGCAAGAGGTGTCTCACAGTCTGTGTCCTCTCCATGTGCTCAATAAATGTGCTATGTAATTTTAAAATCCTTCCATGCATGACAGAGTTACCATGCATACAGTATTCCATTACTTTTAAACACTAAGTGTGACCTTGACCTTTGAGGTAGGGACATGATTCTTGCAGACAACACATTGTCTTGATGTGCTGAACATTTGTGCTTATTTATTTAAAATCAATTAATGCATGACAAAGTTACAATCCTGACAAAAATGTATGCATATATACAGGATTCCATTACCTATAAATTCTAAGTGTGACCTTGACCTTTGAGGTAGGGACATGGGTCTTGCACACGATACATCGGCTTGATGTGCTGAACATTTTTGCCAAGTTATTTTGAAATCCTTCAATGCATGACAAAGTTATAGTCTGGATACAAATTTATGCAAATATATAGGATTTCACTACCTAAAAACTCTTAAGTGTGACCTTGACCTTTGAGGTAGGGACGTGGGTCTTGCACACGACACGTCGTCTTGATGTGCTAGACATTTGTGCCAAGTTATTTTAAAATCGTTCAATGCATATCAAAGTTACAGTCTCGACACGAACGTGTAAGTGGCAACACACAGACAGACAGAAAAGTCAGAATCAAATTCATGAAAACGGCATCTGTGGAAATTGTAGAATAAAAAAACAAGAGGGCCAAGATGGCCCTATATCGCTTAGCTTGGTACAAGTCCACTTGCCTGGTGGAAGATCACTAGATAATGTTATATACAATAGGTTTTCCTATATACGTCTTTGTAAAACAAGTGACCCCCCCCCCACCCCTGGGCAAAGTCAATTTTGACCCGGGGGGGGAGGGGGGGGGCATAATTTGAACAAACTTTAAAGAGATCTACTAGCCAATGCTACATGCCAAATTTCTAAGCTCTAGGCCTTGTGGTTTCAGAGAAGAAGGTGTTTAAAGTTTTTCCTATATAAGCCTATGTAAAACTAAGTGACCCCCGTGCGAGGTCAGTTTTGATCAAGGGTTCATAATTTGAACAATCTTGGTAGAGGTCCACTAGCCAATGCTACATGCCAAATATCTAAGCTCTATGCCTGTGGTTTCAGAGAAAAAGATTTTTAAAGTTTTTCCTATATATTAAGCCTATGCAAAACTAAGTGACCACCCGCGCGGGGTAAATTTTGACCCGGGGGTCATAATTTGAACAATCTTGGTAGAAGTCTACTAGACAATGCTACATGCAAAATATCTAAGCTCTAGGCCTTGTGGTTTTAGAGAAGAAGATTTTTAAAGTTGTTCCTATTTGTTGCCATAGCTACCAGAGTTCTGCATGGAATGAAATTCTTTGAACAATTTTTGTAGAGCTTCTTGCAAGGAACATTCCTGCATAGTTTTATCATCATTGGCCTAGAGGTTTCAGAGGAAATGTCGTTTGAATCAAAATGTTGACGGACGGCGGACGATAGACAATCATCAATTAGAAAAGCTCACGCTGGCGTAGCCAGGTGAGCTAAAAATTAAACAAGAGCTATCCCTCACAAATGACAAATGCCCCCGAAAGTGGTGTCTCACAGTCTTTGTCCTCTCCATATGCTCAATAATTGTGGTATGTAATTTAAAATCCTTCCATGCATGACAGAGTTATCATGCATACAGTATTTCATTACTTTTAAACACTAAGTGTGACCTTGACCTTTGAGGTAGGGACGTGGGTCTTGCACATGACACGTCTTGGTGTGCTTAACATTTGTGCCAAGTTATTTTAAAATCCTTAAATGCATGACAAAGTAACAGTCTGGACACGAATGTGCGTGTATGTACAGGATTCAGTTACCTTTAAATTCTAAGTGTGACCTTGACCTCTGAGGTAAGGACATGGGTCTTGCACGTGACATGTCCTCTTGATGTGCTAGACATTTGTGCCGGTTTTTTTACAATCCTTCAATGCATGACCAGTTCAGACACGAATGTGTAAGTGGGGAAGCACCGACGGACGGAAGGAAGGACAGACAGACATTGCGATTTTAATATGCCACCCTTCAGGGGCATAAAAAACTAGAGCTATCACTAAATGTGATTAATACCCCCGAAAGACTGCTTTATAAACTGAGGAAGTTCGTAGTAACAGAATACCTTGCAAAAAAAAAATGAATTAAAGAAATTGTTCTTGACAATAACTATGTAATTACTCAAGATAGAGTTATGGTTCTTGTACACTGCACTTCCTCTCATTGTGCTGAACCACTGTATGAAGTTGTATTGCATTCCAACCAGTAGTTTTGAAGTAATGCTCCGGACAAGGAAAAGTAACAAAGGGCAATAACTCTGTAATTACCTGAGAAAGAGTTATTGTTCTTGTACACTGCACTTCCTCTCATTGTGCTGGACCATTGTATGAAGTTGTATTGAATTCCAACCAGTAGTTTTCAAGTAATGCTCCGGATAAGGAAAAGTAACAAAGGGCAATTAACTCTGTAATGAGTCAAGAAAGAGTTATGGTTCCTGTGCACTGCATTTCCTTTCAATGTACTTGACCATTGTATGAAGTTAAATTGAATTCCAACTAGTAGTTTTCAAGTTATGCTCCAGACAAGGAAAAGTAACAAGGGGCAATAACTCTGTAATTACCCAAGAAAGAGTTATTGTTCTTGTACACTGCACTTCCTCTCATTGTGCTAGACCATTGTATGAAGTTGTACTGAATTCTAACAAGTAGTTTTCAAGTTATGCTCCAGACAAGGAAAAGTAACAAAGGGCAATAACTCTGTAATTACCCAAGAGTTATTGTTCTTGTACACTGCACTTCCTCTCATTGTGCTAGACCATTGTATGAAGTTGTATTGAATTCCAACATGTAGTTTTCAAGTTATGCTCCGGACAAGGAAAAGTAACAAAGGGCAATAATTCTGTAATGAGTCAAGATGGAGTTATGGTTCTTGTGCACTGCACTTCCTCTCAATGTGCTAGACCATTGTATGATGTTGTATTGAATTCCAACATGTAGTTTTCAAGTGATGCTCCGGACAAGGAAAATACAACAGACCACCTGACCGACTGCCCGACCAACCAACCACCAGGTGACTCCTATATACCCCCCAAACTTTCTTTCGGGGGTATAATAAACAAGAGCTGTCCCTCACAAGTGTGAAATGCCCCTGAAAGAGGTGTCTCACAGTATGTGTCCTCTCTATGTGCTCAACAATTGTGCAATATAATTTAAAATCCTTCCATGCATGACAGAGCTACCATGCATACAGTATTCCATTACTTTTACACACTATTTGTGACCTTGACCTTTGAGGTGGTTCTTGCACCCAACAACTTGTCTTTATGTGCTGAACATTTGTGCCAAGTTTTTTTAAAATCAATCAATGCATGACAAAGTTACAGTCAGGCCACACATGTATGCATATATACAGGATTTTATATTTTTTAAACTGTAAGTGTGACCTTGACATTTGAGGTAGGAACGTAGGTCTTGCACGAGACTAGTCATTTTGATGTGCTTAACATTTGTGACTAGTCATTTTAAAATCCTTCAATGCATAACAAAGTTGCAGTACGGACATGGATGTGTGCATATACAATGTATACAGGATTCCATTACCTATAAACACTAAATCTGACCTTGACCTTTGAGGTAGGGACGTGGGTCTTGCATGTGACACGTTTTCTTGATGTGCTGAACATTTGTGCCAATTCATATCAAAATCCTTCAATGCATGACAAAGGTACAGTCTAGACACAAATGTGTGCATATATACAGGATTCAATTACCTTCAAACTCTGATGGTAACCTTGACCTTTGAGGTAGGGATGTGGGTCTTGCACGCGACACATCATCTTGATGTGCTGAACATTTGTGTCAAGTTATTTTAAAATGTATGACAAAGTTACAGCACGGACACAGAAAAATGTAAGGGTGGACGCTCAGTCAGACGGACGAACGGTGCAATTTTATTATGCCATCCTTCGGGGGCATAAAAAATTGAAAAAAATCTAATTTTGGTAACAGTGACCTTGACATTGACCCCTAAAACTTTTTTTTGCTGAAAACAATTTAAAACTAAAAAAGAAAAATTTTTAAAAAATCTACATGTAATTAGTTATTTGATGTTCACCCTCTGGTACATGTATATAAAAACAATGGGCCATACATTCATGAACAAGAGCTATGTTGACACAGCCAATCGCATGCCGAAGCAAGGTTTTTGTGGGAAAGTCGGCCATATGAAAGGGCCAAAATGACCCCATTGATAAGAGGGCCATAACGGCCCTATAGCGCTTAATTTAGTTTAGTCTTTTGTTTACAGATTAGAAAGCTGTAGAATCTATGCATGATAACTCTTAAGGGAGTCAACAATAACTAATCCATTTCAACATGGAGAAAAATTATGATCCATTACCTTCACTGCACACATTGAAGCAAATCACTTCAGATTCAAAGTAGGTATTGAAAAATGTGCGAAAAATGAAAAACGTTGACACTGTTTACAAAACTACATAGTTACATTGTCCAAGTTGTATGACTGTAGCTTCAATGACATGAATGTAGGTCAAAAGGTCATAGTTAAGGTCATTCAGATTAAATTCTGAAATTTGTTTGCAATACTGCATGCATGGTCCAAATTTCATTGCTGTGGCTTCAAACACCAGAAATGATGTCAAAATGTTTAGGTTATCCTTGTTGTGACCGAGTTGGCAGAGAGAATGATCAACTTCTGTCAAGCGGTCTAGGATGAGATGCTGTTACAAGAAATTGTTGATGTATGACACTCGACAGACGTCAAGCGATCACAATAGCTCACCCTATGCACAAAGTGCTCATATGAGCTAATGAGAAAATGAATGGGTTACTTTAGAATTCATAATTTGTTGTTGACTGTGAAATAGCTGTGTTTTCTAGCTTTTTAACTTCTTATTGACACAGAATATCATTTCATTTATTCGGTATTGCATGCTATGATCTTGTATGAAACAACGACTTATGATTTATTTGATAAGATGAAATGTTATGGCATTTAAATTACCTGTTTTTCACAACCATCCAAACTTTCTGTACAACATTGTCTAGAGTGGAACACTGGTTATAGACTTCCTTACATTGAGAGTTCCAAAGCATCAAAAATGTACTGCTTTTATAACAGACATGTAGCTGAGGTACAATATTCATCACTTCTGGAGACACCTTGAAAGCACACAACTTGGGCTTGAAGGTTTTCACAATGCCAACTTCAGTCACATCAGCAGGTTTACAGAATTCCTTGATCTTGTGACTTTCTATGTGTTCTTGTTTCTTCAGTGTACCATCAATACACTCTCTGTCAACTATTAATGGGGAAAAAGATTTAATTGACAATTAACATGCACATTGCTCATACGTGCATACATATTGGACGCTTCATCCATATTTATTAAATGCTCACAAAATTTTACACATTGTACCAACTGCATAATATAAATACGACAAATATTAGTCTTCCTCTGAATTCTTTCAATTGTTTAGCAAATTATACTTCAGTACTTGAAATGGTATACATGCACGATCGTAGCAAAAGACAACTAGAGCTATCACTAAAGTTGCGCCTTACATGTATGTTTTGTGTACTAATACATAAGTGTATACATGCAGATTCATGAATCATAGGATGGGCACTTTTTTATCTTATGTAAAAAATTTTTTAATAGAATCACCAGATTCCTTATTATAATCATATTCTTCCCTATACTACATTCTGCAACCTACAACTGCACCATTTTGCAAAACAATATCAGTATTTTTATCATACTTATTTTGAAACATAACACATGTTGTATTAAAATTGATCAACAAGATGGCCATAATGGCCCTATATATATCGCTCACCTGAGTACCATTGCTCCAAAAGACAAGAACATATGTCAAAATGTTATGACCAAAACAGCTGAGGACAATTTTGAAATCTGCTTGCAAAACTGTCTAAATTTCATTTTTCTTGCTTCAAAAACAAGAATGCAGGCAAAAAGGTCAAGATCAACATACCTGGTGATCTAATTTTACCCCATATTACATGTACACAGTTTTGATCTTAACCTAGAGTTCGTCAAGAAAAACATACTAGACAATTTTCAAGATGACTGGATGTCAAATGTGGCCTCTACAGTATTAAAACGTTTTTATATGACTTGATCTTTGAAAATGATTGGGTTCAAAATGTGGATTCTAGAATGCTGACAAGATTTTCAATAATTTAACCTGATGGCCTAATTTAACTCCATGTGATCGAATCGTAAACTTGACCTAGAGTTAATCAATACAAATATTCTGATGAACTTTCAGGATGGTTCGGTGCAAAATATGGCTTAAAGATGGTTTACAGGGTTTTTCTATTATTTGCTCGGGTCAGGTTTTTACCCCACATTCTCCAGTTTCTAACTTTTCCTGGAGTGCATCAAGACAAATATTCTGGCCAATTTTTTTGATGATTATGTACAAAATGAACAAAGTTTTTCTACGATTTTGACCAGTGATTAGGATGATTGGATGCAAAATGTGGAGAGTTCATGGGTTTCTATTATTTGACCTGGTGACCTTGTATTTTTCACCCTACGTGACCCAGTTTACAACCTTACCTAGTTTACCTATAGAAACACTCTGACTAATTTTCAAGATAATTTGGTATAAAATGTGGCTTCTAGAGAGTTCATAAAGGTTTTTCTATGTTTTGACCGCGTGACCTAGTTTCTCTCACAACTTAACCCAGTTTAAAACCCAACCTTTTATTCATCTAGACAAATATTCTTACACATTTTCATGATGATTCTGTAAAAAATGTGCCTCGTTGAGTGTTCAAACTTTTTTCCAGTTATTTGACCTGGTGACCTAGGTTTTTACCCTACGTAACTAAGTTTCAAACATGGCCTAAATATTATCAAGACACACACTCTGACCAATTGTCATGATCATTGGCCTTAAACTGTGGCCTCTATCATGTTTACAAGGTATGTGTGGACAGACAGCGGACGACAGACGAAAGACAGACAACAGACAACAGACAGACGACAGACATCGGGCAATCGTAATAGCTCACAATTGAACACTTCATGCTCAGTAACATAAAATCAAAGTATTACTTATTACCTTATTTCTAGCACTGTGTATTTCATAAGATACCTTATCTCATGTTCTCTTAAAACAATTAATATCCTAATGCCTTAGACAGACTGGAGGATAGTCATATTTACGGTAAAAAAAGTCTTACACTCACCATTAGCTAATTGTGTACATACAGTTGAAAGGGTTGTCATTTGTTTTGCCTGTAATTTGAATGCATCCATTTCTTTTTGTCTGATTTCAATTGCTTTTGCTATAAATGCAGCTGGATGTTCATTGTCAGACTGCACAAAATCTGCAAGCTCTGGAAATTTACCATCTCTCTCTGTTATTAGTCTGAAATCTCCAACAGTCAGAGCTCCAGTCAATAAAGCTTTAACTCTGCTCTCTATAGCTGACACAGCTTGTATCAAAATCTGCACACATTCCTCCGTGAGCAGTTCCAATTTTTCCTGGTCTTTGTCTGTAAAAGAACAACAGAGCCACATTGGTCAAAGTCTGTGATATGAGCAACTGTAACAAAACTGCTTCTAGCAAAGAAAGTAATCATGTATCCAAACTACAATCAACTTTTCTGTAAACATGTATCTAATGGTTATTTTACACAAGGTCTGTCTGATTCCAACTGTCAAGGCCAACAGCTAGTTAGTATTAGAATGCAGAAGAGCCGCTGTGACTTTTACCTTGAACTATATGACCCTCAATTATAACATACAAGAGTACTTCATACTGTTGCTTTCTACCAGGTTTAGTAAAAATCAAAATAGGTGTTTAAGAGATGAACTGGGGAAAACATTACTTCACATTTCGTTAAGGAAAACCTCTTCACGTTTCAAACCCCTGTTACTCTGACCTTTATCTGCATGACCACACAATACGATATGCACAACTATACATCAAATTGATGTTTCCCTTCAAGTTTGATGAAATAACAACAATCTGTTTTTGGAGATGAAGATTTGACAAGATTGTTTTCACATTTCAGGCTCCTGCTTCCATAAACCTTAACCAGTAGTGCAATATGCACAACTTTATACAGATGAATAAGTTTCAAGCCCCTGTGACCTACACCTTTGACCATATGACCTGTTTACCCAAATTAATATTAATCTATAGTATTGTATAGTACTGCTATAATTAAGTACTGCAAGAAGGAGTCGTAACATGGTTCATGCAGCAACAGTGGTCCCTGTGTACAATGGACTGAAACCAAAGTTCAGGCTTTAGAAGGATTATTGCAACAGAGCTTCAAAGCAAGTTTGGTGACATTCCATCAACAGGTTCATGAGAAAAAGCTGTAAGATACTATAGAGCAACTTTGGTGTTATTCTGATCTAAAGGTAAGTCTCTAACAGACTTTCCTATTCCTTGAATCAGTGGCCTCTATGTCAAATGAACAAGACCAATTACCTGTTTAGGTTGCTAAAGAGAAAGCTTAGTGACAGTTTATCCATTGGTTCATGAGAAGAAGCTGTTTTAAAAATTTTCTTTCTGAGGGTCCCAGTGGCCCCTTTGTACAGTTGAATTGAACTATTAAGTCCTTACTGACCCCTTGTTTATAGTGACTCCCTGTCTTATGTGATCATGTTGATTTCCTCCCTGTGTAATGTGTCGTGTGACCATGACTTTTGTCTCTCAAAAACAATTTTCACTATCAAAGCAGACTGTTTATAGCGACTTTCCATTATTTTGTAAGTTATTAACAATAATTATCAATCTAAGCATTAGTATATTTTCTCTTTGTAAAGATATTGTTATTCACAAAATTACTAATGGAATGAAAACAATAATATCTATCAATAACATATTTACTGCTTAATTATTTGCAAACTCATGTACAACTAAATATAGAAGAGTTTGATTTCTTAACTTAGAGAACAGTGAACACCCCATACAAATTTATCATTTTAATAGTCTGTGTACACTGACTCCCTGTGTGCGATCAACCACAATGATGAGAGGGCAATGTTAGTATGTTACAGAGCAATTTCAGTGACATTCCCACAATTGGTTCATGTGGAGCCATCTAAAAAAAACAGTGGTCCTTTCGTTTGCAATGGATTAGAACCATTTCATGTTTAGTACTGGTCAATGCGACAAAGCTGCAAAGCAAGTTTGGTGACATTTCATCTATTGATGCACTCAAAAAAACTGTTTCAGCCATTTTTTGTATTTTTAGTTAAAATAGTGGCCCCAGGTGCAATGGACTGAAACCATTTCCAGTTTTCAGAAAGACGTCAATGTAAGGATGTTACAGAGGAAGTTTTGTGACTATCCCATAATTGGTTCATGAGAAGAAGCTGTTTAACGAAGACGGGGAGTGTAACAAGCATGAAAAGTCAGTATTCAGAAGTCTGACTTAGTGTTGAATCCCTATTCAGTGGTCTGACTTTAGCGTTGAATCCCTATTCAGTGTCAAATCCCTCTTCCGTTGTCTAACTTAAGTGTTGAATCCCTATTCAGTGTCAAATCCCTCTTCCATTGTCTAACTTAAGTGTTGAATCCCTATTCAGTGGTCTTAGTGTTTACTCCTAATTCAATGGTCTATTTTAGTGTTTAATTATACTTCTAAATATGTACCGTATTTCAAAATTTCAATGGGGTCACAGTTTTTTATGACCAGTACTGGGAATCAAATGAAGACATTCAATTGTTTTCTGACAGCACAAGGGGGGAGGGAGTTATATCCCATACTAGTGGCATTGTTTATTTGAGGGTAGAAGCTGACAAACAAAAAGATTATGTTTAACTGCAATAATTGAGCCGTTGTACATCTTCAACAAAGTCAGATGCAGTTTGCCTTGTCAGGGTATAAACTCTACGTTATTTACAGCTGAATATTTTGTTAAAAGCTGCTCATATATCTGGCCATCAAAACAAAATCTGTGATGCCTTGTCTCATTTTCAGCTACACAGATCCAGGAAGTTGGCCCAGCCTCAGATCTAATACCATGTACTGCTCCCACCTTTCTATGAAAAGTCTTCTGTGTAGAACTGGGCAGCTTCTCCGAGCGGGATAAGCCTAAAACTCCCGTGCAACTTACAACACTGCTGTAAACGCGCTTGAAAATTTCCGTTCCTTATACTGGTTTTCAAAATTATTTCCTGTCCCTGTACAACAATTTATTTCATGTATGTCCTACTGCTTTGAAGCAGGAATGTCTCTGAAATCAATTTCAACATATTTAGTGGGAGTTAATTCACAAACTGCACAGATTTAACGATTTACGTAAGATATTTGTCATCAAAGAGCTGCTATCTAAATTACAAACACTTTGTAATTCCTTATCACAGGTATGTTATAATTAATAGTAATGAAGTTTAAATTATTTAAATTACTTTTTATGTTGGCAAATTATGGTCTTTTCTGTGTCAGTTAGTTACATGTTGTGACCACAAATAAACATCTATGAGGGAAGGGGGCATTTCGCTTTTGCCAACGATGAAGGTTATATAGTTCTCCGTCTGTGCACTTTTCAAACTAATCAGAATAGAAATTACAAAACTCACAGCTTTAAGATAGCTAGAGCCACCGATCTTGCCTCCGAAGGATACCCTTCAGATGTTATAATGACACTTGGTAGATGGTCTTCTAGTTAACCTCTATATACGATAATAGGGCTTTGTTTTATGAACAAGTGTTAAGTGTTTGAATTAGGTCCTGGAACACATATTGTTTTGAAATACTTAAATGCAGACAGGTTTAGATTATAAACATTCCTATTTCTTTTACATCTCGATTTGCGGGTGTTGTGAGATTCAATCTTATACTGGGTGGACAAACACGCAAAGTCCAGTGGGAAAGCTAACCTGGGTCACAAAAACACATCCATTGGTTTAAGCCATTCAGTGGAGACTCGGGTGCTTCTTTCGTCTCCTCCTTTAATATTCATACATCTTAGGGGCAATGATTAAGTTTATGAAAAAGTGCTCAAAATCAGACAAATTATGGAAATGGAGATTAAATACCTTCGTGATACATTCCCAGCATCTAAAATAGTCTGGATTGACATACTGCAAATGAAAATGTGGACTAGCTCACTGGGGGGTTCCAAACCCATAGAAAAAAAGCGTAAACGTTTTAACAGTATAGCCAGAAAGATTGTTTCATCATCAGGGAAAACAGAAGTCATTAGTCCTGATATTGATGCAGCTACAGCATTTTTTCTAAATGATGGTGTCCACTGAAACTTGGTTGGTTTGGAGTTTTACCTAGATTACATCTGTGACTCTGTAATTAGGCATGTAAGAAACTTGAAAAGTTTAAAGTTATAGGGCAAAACCTCCATAATTTGTTGCGTCTTCAATATATATAGAATTTTGGGGGATAAATGAAAATTTATTGTGTTGAAAAAATTCTATTAGTGCAAACCGAAAGGCGTTCAGGCGCGTCACACTGAAACTATGAAGTTAGTTGATTTGCTTAAGTCCGGTTCAATGTATCATGTTTTGGCGTGTTGCTTTCAAATCAGATCTGTTACATGCACCATACTTTGGCGTGTTGCTTTCAAATCAAGTACATGGCTACGTGGTTCGGGTTGAATAGGTTCTGCCTTATTGTTTGGTGAAATCTAGTTGGAATTGCTTTATTGCTGTATATACTGCGCTCTCAACCCTTTGCATGCAATTCTGAGCTTACCTTTTCGCAGTGGTTTGCATGGTGGTCATGGTGGTTGCCAGCTGTTTTTGGATACATGGCGATGGCTGGTGGCTATCATTTGACACTACGGGCTCCGTCGGTGCAGTGCATTGTCATCTTGTATTAGTTTACTAGTGTACAATTTATTCTGTCATGTTCACTGTGCTACAAGGTTACACGCTGCTACACATTTATGTTCAGTGAATGTTGTGTTCATGTTGTTTCAAGTATACCTTAAGTACATTTTGTTTTGCAATGTTAAGTTTAGTTTTAAGTTTATGAGGTATTGCCTTGGCGCCCTTGGTCTCCTTTCTTTTGAAGTTAGTTATTACTTCGAATGGCCAACAAAACCCAATCTTAATTTTGATACATATAGGTGATATCATATTTATGTGTATAGATAGTGTGAATTGTTCAATCTATATGCTAACTGGTGTTGTTAGAGATTGTATTGAACAATATAGCATGGTGTTTCCAGTTGGTTCTAACAATGAGCTATTGATATATTTCATGCAGACGTAAGGGTCTATTCTATGGCTATGCTATCCTGTGACTTTATGCAATTTCAAATATGTGTGTGCTATATAAACCATTATTTTACACCAAATGGACTATAACCAATAACCTTCAAGGGTATCAAATTCATATTTGAACTCCACATGTGACTTAATATGACCTTACAGTCCCTTCTGTAAATCTGCCATGGATTGCCATCATTTTCCACCGATTTACATGGAAATCAGTGGCATTTGATGAAAAAAATGATGAAAATGGATGGAAAGACATGGAAAACGGTGGCATTTTCTAAATTGCCACTGTTTTCCATTGATCTTTGTAAAAAATGCCACCATCTGCCATGGAATAGTAGTGGCAATCGATGTAAATTTGGACTTAGTTTTTTTAAGGAGTGGAAAACGGTGTAAACCACAGACTGCAGTACAAATTATAAGCTAAATCTCTGGACTTAGAAATTTTGCAGAGTGGCAAACGGTGGAAAACACTTAAGACTTTTTCTAATGCAGTACAAATTATAAGCTAAATCGCTGGACTTAGAAATTTTGCAGAGTGGCAAACGATGGAAAACACTTAGACTATATTTTGACCTAGAAATTTCAGACAAAAAGCAGTTTTGTTGAGTTTCATTCTTTAAGCCAAATATTACATAAAAATAAAAAATATCAGGTCTGTGTGTATATACAATGCAATAAGATATATGTTCGAATAAGATAATCAAATTAATTTTTTCATTGTTAAATTTTAAATATGAGACTGCTATTAAATTAAATTTATAATTTTTCCTGTTTTGTTTATCCTAATTAAATTTTGGAATTTCACTTTGTTGTGGACTTAGTTGTACATTTAAACCTGTGTTAAAGACCACCTCCAAATAAAGACCACCCTGCAATTAAAGATCAGTTGGAGGAAAATCATGCACTATTCAATATAATGTAGACACTGTCTTATATCCTGTGAATAAAGACCACCTATCAACAGAGATCACTTGAGCTTCTTCCCAGAGACTGGTCTGTGTTCATAGCTTTGTCTGTTAACAATTTCAAAACTTACATTAAATCAGAGTGAAATCTTAAAATGCTATATATAACATGACAATGCTTCAGTATAATATTTGTAAAATTTTGTACTGCCAAAATCTTTTCTGTTTATATTATCAATCATTATATTAACCTAAGTATTTTGTGCTATATTTAGTAGGGATTTTCATACTTAGTTTGAGAGTCTTAATGTGCATGTACATGCAGTTGTTTAAAATTATGCCTATTGTTCAAATTTCATGAATTTACTTGTTGTTACTAAATAAATTACTTGAAACTATAATAGAGAGGGAAAGCATGAACACATAATTGTGTGTCTGTAAGTCAATTCTTTTTCCATTTGTTTTATTATCAACTGATGGAGTACTGCAACTGACCTTTACATTCAGCAGCAATGTAATTAATCTCTGTGGGGTCATTCAGGGAACTTGATCATAAAAATAGATAGCATGCAAAGATAACACTCAACATCATTCTTTACAAACACCACCTGGAACCTCAGTATCAGTTTACAGGTCAGCCAGATCTCTACAGGAAGCAGTCATTTTGATTTGTTGATTTGAATGTTAGAGAGTGTTTGAACAAGTGTTTGTAAGAAATATTTACAGTTGAAGGAATACTTTTGTGAACTTTGTGCTGAACAGGACAGTATCATTTGTATAAAAATAATTATAAATCTAAATATAAAACTAGAAATGTGTCCATAGGACACGGATGCCCCCACACGCCACTGTTCTGTCAATCTCATGACTCTAGGTCAAATATTTTTTGGACTACATGTGCCACAAGTTGAAAACTAAAAATCAACAAAGGGCCATAATTCTGTTAAATTTGGTCGCAGCAAAAATTCCTTCCTTTGCTACCATCTACACATTAAGGTTGTTCTTCCCTGGAAGTTTAAGCAAAATCTGCCATCCGGTTTAAGAGGAGTTGCATTCACAAAATTTCTACATAGTATATAATGAAAAAATCAACAAAGGGCCATAATTCTGTTAAATTTGGTTGCAGCAAAAATTCCTTCCTTTACTGCCATCTACACATTAAGGTTGTTCATCCCTGGAAGTTTAAGCAAAATCTGCCATCCGGTTTAAGAGGAGTTGCATTCACAAAATTTCTACATAGTATATAGTGAAAAAATCAACAAAGGGCCATAATTCTGTAAAATTTGGTCGCAGCGAAATTCTTTCCTTTACTACCATCTACACCTTAACGTTGTTCATCCCTGTAAGTTTAAGCAAAATCTGCCATCCGGTTTAAGAGGAGTTGCGTCCACAAAATTTCTACATAGTATATAGTGAAAAAATCAACAAAGGGCCATAATTCTGTTAAATTTGGTCACAGCAAAAATTCCTTCCTTTACTACCATCTACACATTAAGGTTGTTCATCCCTATAAGTTTAAGCAAAATCTGCCATCCGGTTTAAGAGGAGTTGCATTCACAAGATTTCGGGACGTACGGACGGACGGACGGACGGACTGACGGATTGACGGACGGACGGACAAGTGCAACGCTATATGCTCCCACATTGTGGGGGCATAATGATGGTTTAAATCACTTGTGTGAACTGAGGATTTGAAAAATCAGCTTATGCAAACAGGAGTGACTGTGCAGTAGAGGTATACATTTTGAGTATTTGATTCATGTATAACAAATGTTTTCTAGAGTAGCAATTATTGAAGCTTTTAAGTAAAATGTTTTCATTAAATAGAACCATAATAAACATGATAGAGATATAATATAATACATTGTAATATTGCAATTTAAATAAATACATAGACATTGTTTTAGTAACTAAGATAACAAACAAAACCCAGAATCTTTAAGATAATATGAAACTCTTAATTGCCAGTAAACTTGATGACATTTTCACTCCCAGTTGGAATTCTCTTTACCTCATGTATCATTTTCTTCAGACCAGGTTAATTTTCACCATGCAGGAATGGCTGGAATACTGGTAGGCCAAAATCTGGAGATGAAACCAAACCAGTCTTGGACCAGGACAGGCTTGTAGTATTAAGAGGTATGTACATCACCTTATTTTGAGTGTAATATTGATAACTACAATTTTTCATTAGTTACAAAATAGTTGCCTCATTTCACTGTGCATAATCTAACACAATAATGGACTCGGCAGTGTTAACTGGATTCTTAGATGTTAATTGATATCTACAGTCATTCTGAATATTTGGTACTGACTTACTGTATACCAATATCAAGTGTTTATGATACAACAAATTACAATGTCTTGTTATAAATGATTTAAATTAAAGTTGAACTTTCACAAAGCCACAAGAACAGATACCAACTAGAGATTGTTTTTCACAAAAAAACTTGTCTCCCCCCTTATGACCTTGACCTTTGAGTTAGTGACCCCAAATTATAACGAGAAATTGACCAACGGTCACTGTGACCTTGACCTTTGAACTACTGACCCCAAAAACAATAGGGATCATCTGCTCAATAAGACCAATCATCCTATGAAGTTTGAGGTCTGTAGGTCTAAAGGAACTCTAGTTATCATCCGGAAACGAGAAATTGACAAACGGTCAGTATGACCTTGACCTTTGACCTACTGACCCCAAAAACAATAGGGATCATCAGCTCTATAAGACCAATCATCCTATGAAGTTTGAGGGCTGTAGGTCAAAAGGAACTCTAGTTATCATCCGGAAACGAGAAATTGACCAACGGTCACTGTGACCTTGACCTTTGAACTACTGACCCCAAAAACAATAGGGATCATCTGCTCAATAAGACCATTCATCCTATGAAGTTTGAGAGCTGTAGGTCAAAAGGAACTCTAGTTATCGTCCGGAAACGAAGAATGGACGGACGGACTGACGGACTCCCCCAGTTTGAGGGTTGTAGGTCAAAAGGAACTCTAGTTATCATCCGGAAATGAGAAATTGACCAACGGTCACTGTGACCTTGACCTTTGACCTACTGACCCCAAAAACAATAGGGATCATCTGCTCTATAAGACCAATCATCCTATGAAGTTTGAGGTCTGTAGGTCTAAAGGAACTCTAGTTATCATCCGGAAACGAGAAATTGACCAACGGTCAGTGTGACCTTGACCTTTGACCTACTGACCCCAAAAACAATAGGGATCATCAGCTCTATAAGACCAATCATCCTATGAAGTTTGAGGGCTGTAGGTCAAAAGGAACTCTAGTTATCATCCGGAAACGAGAAATTGACCAACGGTCACTGTGACCTTGACCTTTGAACTACTGACCCCAAAAACAATAGGGATCATCTGCTCAATAAGACCATTCATCCTATGAAGTTTGAGAGCTGTAGGTCAAAAGGAACTCTAGTTATCGTCCGGAAACGAAGAATGGACGGACGGACTGACGGACTGACGGACGGACGGACTGACGGACAGGGCAAAAACAATATGTCTCCCCCCGAGGTGGGGGAGACATAATTACTTGTTTGTTTGTAGTATGCATAAATTTGCACTGTAGAAACAAGTTTTTAATTGTTTTTCAGACCATGTGTTCAGCTGGGGGAAGAAAACCACAGATTGTGTAAAGGAACAATGGCCAGGAACATGCGACGACAGTGTCAGAAACATAATAAGACAATTACTTAAACCGTCATGGAATGTTATGAAAAATTAAGACATTTAGAAAGACATTGCTTGCAGTTTATGTAAATTTTGTAAAAATGTTTCATAACTCTCTTGTTTCTTAATAAATTTCAATTCATTTTGAATCTTTTTTATTGAAATTTTAGAAAATATTACAGAATTCAAAAAGCATGAAGAGGGTGGCATTTGGTGGAAATCAATGGTAAATTTTCCACCGATTTCCCAGGTTTTAGCTGGCAAATGGTGGCAAATGTGCCATGAAAATAGATGGAAAATGTTTCAATACTCCACTGATAGTGGCATTTGGTGGAAAACAGTGGCATTTTTTCCAACAATTTTCCCTGGGGTTATTGATGGAAAACAGTGGCAAACAGTGGCAAAATTACAGTGGCATTCGATGAAAAGTGTTTCAATACTCCACCGATGGTGGCACTTGGTGGAAAATAGTGGCATTTTTTCCAACGATTTTCACTGAGGTTATTGATGGAAAACAGTGGCAAACAGTGGCAAAATTGCAGTGGCATTCGATGGAAAGTGTTTCAATACTCCACCGATGGTGGCACTTGGTGGAAAACAATGGCATTTCTGCCACTGATTTTCACTGAGGTTATTGATGGAAAACGATGGCAAACAGTGGCAAAATTACAGTGGCATTCGATGGAAAGTGTTTCAATACCCCACCGATGGTGGCACTTGGTGAAAAACAGTGGAAAATAGTGAAAATTGATAAGACCTTCTCATTGCCTTGCTGTTTTTTCATTGTTTTACACCGTTTTCCAACAAAATATGCTTGTTTCAATACTCCACCGTTTTCCACTGTCTAAATTGATGGCGATCCATGGCAGATTTACAGAAGGGGTGTTACACAGCTGTAAAGCGTAAATTTGCTAGCTTGTCCAATATAGGTTTCACAGCTGTGTTGTTGTCCAATAGAGTATTGTGCTCAACAATATATAACAGACTAATATTACAGTGTATACAAGGGACAAAGAAATCATGCAATACAATCATTCACTTACAATATATTTTTAGATACTGTGACAATGGAGGCCATCTCAAAATGTGTCTCAGCATGGTCACATCCTCATCATGCATTCCCACTCTTACATTTTTCTTCCATTCAGATATGAATAATTCAGAAAGCAGTTTCCCAAAACGCTTGTTTTCTGTTGGTAAAAACTGACCATAGTCAATTGTATATCCCTTCGCAATAGCCTACAAAGGAAAATTAAATTTAAATATGTAAAAGGTCTCGGACGTAACTTAAAAGGGACCTTTGTAAAATATGATACCTAGCTTCTTAGTTACTTAGTTTCTTGTCATAATAGGCAAGTGCTTTGCTTTGTTTTCAGCAAATTGGACACTTAAAAAAGCTTGAATGTTGCAAATATAATTTACTTGTCATGCTCCCAGAAGAAGAAAGAGCACAGTGATCAAGAACCTATAACGCATTGGCTTTGCCCGTGTGCTATTTTAGCAATCAATAGTCATATTCTTACATCACACATAGCGTGATTTTGAAACTATTATTAGAGCATGTATACAGGTTGTCTCCTCCTTATTTAAGGACAGATAGGCGTGAATGTGTTTAGCTTTTTTCTCACATTATCAGTTCGCTACGTCCTAAAACATGCATTCTAGGTACAAGAAAAAATACACTACAGAAAGCCAACTTTCTTCTGTTATACTGGACGATCTTCATTCATGTATTATTATACAAGTGATAATGCAGTCTTTAAAATAGGTTTCACCACATATTTTTGAGTGAATTCTATAGCATGAGAAACATTCCAGTATTATATATCAAATACTAATATTTGGTAAAATATTTATTTACTAAAAATGAAAATTTTTGTTCTATAAGTGCAATAATTTATTCAATAAAATATTTATTGACTAAAAAATATTTTTTTTGTTCTATAAGTATAATATAGCTATTCAATAAAAATATTGGTGTTGATTACAAATACTTATGGATTACAAATATATATATGGAGTATAAAAATAGTCAAAAAAATATATAAATGTATTGTGCATAAAATTATTAATGGACTAAAATATAACAATTTGATGACAATTCAATTCAACAGTGCCTACATTATTTTACAGATACTACATTTCCTACAGTATATACTACAGATAAACAGTGCCTCCAGTGTGCTGTGTGTACCACAGTATACTACAGTACCTACAGTATACTACAGATACTACAGTATCCTTGCATTGTCCAGTTGCAAAGATAAAAAGTGCTTCCAATCCACCGCTTACAGGGGCCGCTGTTACTACAAATTGGCAAAAGATTCAAAGGGTTGTTTTTGTAATTGCAGAATGTCATTGGTCATATACTCTAGTTTCTGTAGTATACCGTAGGTACTGTACTATCTGTAGGTACTGTACAATCTGTAGGTACTGTACAATCTGTAGGTACTGTACAATCTGTGTGTACTGTACAATCTGTAGGTACTGTACAATCTGTAGGTACTGTACAATCTGTAGGTACTGTACAATCTGTGGGTACTGTACAATCTGTAGGTACTGTACTATCTGTAGGTAGTGTACAATCTGTTGTTTACTGTTGGTACTGTACAATCTGTAGTATACTGTTGGTACTGTACTATCTGTTGGTACTGTACAATCTGTAGTATACTGTTGGTACTGTACTATCTGTTGGTACTGTACAATCTGTAGTTTACTGTTGGTACTGTACAATCTGTAGGTACTGTACAATCTGTAGTATACTGTAGGTACTGTACAATCTGTAGTATACTGTTGGTACTGTACAATCTATAATACTGTAGGTACTGTACTATCTGTTGGTACTGTACAATCTGTAGTTTACTGTTGGTACTGTACAATCTGTAGGTACTGTACAATCTGTAGTATACTGTAGGTACTGTACAATCTGTAGTATACTGTTGGTACTGTACAATCTGTAGTATACTGTAGGTACTGTACAATCTGTAGGTACTGTACAATCTGTAGGTACTGTACAATCTGTAGGTACTGTACAATCTGTAGGTACTGTACTATCTGTAGGTAGTGTACAATCTGTTGTTTACTGTTGGTACTGTACAATCTGTAGTATACTGTTGGTACTGTACTATCTGTTGGTACTGTACAATCTGTAGTATACTGTTGGTACTGTACTATCTGTTGGTACTGTACAATCTGTAGTTTACTGTTGGTACTGTACAATCTGTAGTATAATGTTGGTACTGTACTATCTGTAGGTACTGTACTATCTGTAGTATACTGTACAATCTGTAGTTTACTGTTGGTACTGTACAATCTGTAGTATACTGTTGGTCCTGTACTATCTGTTGGTACTGTACTATCTGTAGGTACTATACAATCTGTAGTTTACTGTTGGTACTGTACAATCTGTAGTATACTGTTGGTACTGTACTATCTGTTGGTACTGTACTATCTATAGTTTACTAAAGGTACTGTACTATCTGTAATATACTTTTGGTACTGTACTAGCTGTAGGTACTGTACTATCTGTAATATACTGTTGGTACTGTACTAGCTGTAGGTACTAGCTGTAGTATACTGTAGGTACTGTAGTTTAATGTAGGTACTGTACTATCTGTAGTATAATGTAGGAACTGTAGTATACTTTAGGTACTGTACGAGCTGTAGTATAATGTAGGTACTCTAGTATACTGTAGGCACTGTACTATCTGTAGTATAATGTAGGTACTGTAGTAAACTGTAGGTACTGTACTAGCTGTAGTATAATGTAGGTACTGTAGTTTACTGTAGGTACTGTACTATCTGTAGTATAATGTAGGAACTGTAGTATACTGTAGTATAATGTAGGTACTGTACTATCTGTAGTATAATGTAGGTACTGAACTATCTGTAGTATACTGTAGGTACTGAACTATCTGTAGTATACTGTAGGTACTGTACTAGCTGTAGTATAATGTAGGTACTGAACTATCTGTAGTATAATGTAGGTACTGTACTATCTGTAGTATAATGTAGGTACTGAACTAGCTGTAGTATACTGTAGGTACTGTACTATCTGTAGTATAATGTAGGTACTGAACTATCTGTAGTATAATGTAGGTACTGAACTAGCTGTAGTATACTGTAGGTACTGTACTATCTGTAGTATAATGTAGGTACTGAACTATCTGTAGTATACTGTAGGTACTGTACTATCTGTAGTATAATGTAGGTACTGAACTAGCTGTAGAATACTGTAGGTACTGAACTAGCTGTAGTATAATGTAGGTACTGTAGTATAATGTAGGTACTGAACTAGCTGTAGTATAATGTAGGTACTGTACTATCTGTAGTATAATGTAGGTACTGAACTAGCTGTAGTATACTGTAGGTACTGTACTATCTGTAGAATACTGTAGGTACTGAACTAGCTGTAGTATACTGTAGGTACTGTACTATCTGTAGAATACTGTAGGTACTGAACTAGCTGTAGTATAATGTAGGTACTGTACTATCTGTAGAATACTGTAGGTACTGAACTAGCTGTAGTATAATGTAGGTACTGTAGTATAATGTAGGTACTGAACTAGCTGTAGTATAATGTAGGTACTGAACTATCTGTAGTATAATGTAGGTACTGAACTAGCTGTAGTATACTGTAGGTACTGAACTAGCTGTAGTATAATGTAGGTACTGTACTATCTGTAGTATAATGTAGGTACTGAACTAGCTGTAGTATAATGTAGGTACTGAACTATCTGTAGTATAATGTAGGTACTGAACTAGCTGTAGTATACTGTAGGTACTGTACTATCTGTAGAATACTGTAGGTACTGAACTAGCTGTAGTATACTGTAGGTACTGTAGTATAATGTAGGTACTGTAGTATAATGTAGGTACTGAACTAGCTGTAGTATACTGTAGGTACTGTACTATCTGTAGAATACTGTAGGTACTGAACTAGCTGTAGTATAATGTAGGTACTGTAGTATAATGTAGGTACTGAACTAGCTGTAGTATAATGTAGGTACTGAACTAGCTGTAGTATAATGTAGGTACTGAACTAGCTGTAGTATACTGTAGGTACTGAACTAGCTGTAGTATAATGTAGGTACTGTACTATCTGTAGTATAATGTAGGTACTGAACTAGCTGTAGTATACTGTAGGTACTGTACTATCTGTAGTATAATGTAGGTACTGAACTAGCTGTAGTATACTGTAGGTACTGAACTAGCTGTAGTATAATGTAGGTACTGAACTAGCTGTAGTATAATGTAGGTACTGAACTAGCTGTAGTAAAATGTAAGTACTGTACTATCTGTAGTAAAATGTAGGTACTGAACTAGCTGTAGTATACTGTTGGTACTGAACTAGCTGTAGTATAATGTAGGTACTGAACTAGCTGTAGTATAATGTAGGTACTGAACTAGCTGTAGTATAATGTAGGTACTGAACTAGCTGTAGTATAATGTAGGTACTGAACTAGCTGTAGTATACTGTAGGTACTGAACTAGCTGTAGTATAATGTAGGTACTGAACTAGCTGTAGTATAATGTAGGTACTGAACTAGCTGTAGTATAATGTTGGTACTGAACTAGCTGTAGTATAATGTAGGTACTGAACTAGCTGTAGTATAATGTAGGTACTGTACTATCTGTAGTAAAATGTAGGTACTGAACTAGCTGTAGTATACTGTAGGTACTGAACTAGCTGTAGTATAATGTAGGTACTGAACTAGCTGTAGTATAATGTAGGTACTGAACTAGCTGTAGTATAATGTAGGTACTGAACTAGCTGTAGTATACTGTAGGTACTGAACTAGCTGTAGTATAATGTAGGTACTGAACTAGCTGTAGTATAATGTAGGTACTGTACTATCTGTAGTATAATGTAGGTACTGAACTAGCTGTAGTATACTGTAGGTACTGAACTAGCTGTAGTATAATGTAGGTACTGAACTAGCTGTAGAATACTGTAGGTACTGTACTATCTGTAGTATAATGTAGGTACTGAACTAGCTGTAGTATAATGTAGGTACTGTACTAGCTGTAGTATAATGTAGGTACTGAACTAGCTGTAGTATAATGTAGGTACTGAACTAGCTGTAGTATACTGTAGGTACTGAACTAGCTGTAGTATAATGTAGGTACTGTACTAGCTGTAGTATAATGTAGGTACTGTACTAGCTGTAGTATAATGTAGGTACTGAACTAGCTGTAGTATAATGTAGGTACTGAACTAGCTGTAGTATACTGTAGGTACTGAACTAGCTGTAGTATAATGTAGGTACTGTACTATCTGTAGTATAATGTAGGTACTGAACTAGCTGTAGTATAATGTAGGTACTGTACTATCTGTAGTAAAATGTAGGTACTGTACTATCTGTAGTATAATGTAGGTACTGAACTAGCTGTAGTATACTGTAGGTACTGTACTATCTGTAGTATAATGTAGGTACTGAACTAGCTGTAGTATAATGTAGGTACTGTACTATCTGTAGTATAATGTAGGTACTGAACTATCTGTAGTATACTGTAGGTACTGTACTATCTGTAGTATAATGTAGGTACTGAACTATCTGTAGTATACTGTATGTACTGAACTAGCTGTAGTATAATGTAGGTACTGTAGTATAATGTAGGTACTGTACTATCTGTAGTATAATGTAGGTACTGTAGTATAATGTAGGTACTGAACTAGCTGTAGTATACTGTAGGTACTGTACTATCTGTAGTAAAATGTAGGTACTGAACTATCTGTAGTATACTGTAGGTACTGTACTATCTGTAGTATAATGTAGGTACTGAACTAGCTGTAGTATAATGTAGGTACTGTACTATCTGTAGTATAATGTAGGTACTGAACTATCTGTAGTATACTGTAGGTACTGTACTATCTGTAGTATAATGTAGGTACTGAACTATCTGTAGTATACTGTATGTACTGAACTAGCTGTAGTATAATGTAGGTACTGAACTAGCTGTAGTATAATGTAGGTACTGAACTATCTGTAGTATAATGTAGGTACTGTACTATCTGTAGTATAATGTAGGTACTGAACTAGCTGTAGAATACTGTAGGTACTGTACTATCTGTAGTATAATGTAGGTACTGAACTAGCTGTAGAATACTGTAGGTACTGTACTATCTGTAGTATAATGTAGGTACTGAACTAGCTGTAGAATACTGTAGGTACTGTACTATCTGTAGTATAATGTAGGTACTGAACTAGCTGTAGTATACTGTAGGTACTGTACTATCTGTAGTATAATGTAGGTACTGAACTAGCTGTAGTATAATGTAGGTACTGAACTAGCTGTAGTAAAATGTAGGTACTGTACTATCTGTAGTATAATGTAGGTACTGAACTAGCTGTAGTATAATGTAGGTACTGAACTAGCTGTAGTATAATGTAGGTACTGTACTATCTGTAGTATAATGTAGGTACTGTACTATCTGTAGTATAATGTAGGTACTGAACTATCTGTAGTATAATGTAGGTACTGTACTATCTGTAGTATAATGTAGGTACTGTACTATCTGTAGTATAATGTAGGTACTGAACTAGCTGTAGTAAAATGTAGGTACTGTACTATCTGTAGTATAATGTAGGTACTGAACTAGCTGTAGTATAATGTAGGTACTGAACTATCTGTAGTATAATGTAGGTACTGAACTAGCTGTAGTATAATGTAGGTACTGTACTATCTGTAGTAAAATGTAGGTACTGTACTATCTGTAGTATAATGTAGGTACTGAACTAGCTGTAGTATACTGTAGGTACTGTACTATCTGTAGTAAAATGTAGGTACTGAACTATCTGTAGTATACTGTAGGTACTGTACTATCTGTAGTATAATGTAGGTACTGAACTAGCTGTAGTATAATGTAGGTACTGTACTATCTGTAGTATAATGTAGGTACTGAACTATCTGTAGTATACTGTAGGTACTGTACTATCTGTAGTATAATGTAGGTACTGAACTATCTGTAGTATACTGTAGGTACTGAACTAGCTGTAGTATAATGTAGGTACTGAACTAGCTGTAGTATAATGTAGGTACTGAACTATCTGTAGTATAATGTAGGTACTGTACTATCTGTAGTATAATGTAGGTACTGAACTAGCTGTAGAATACTGTAGGTACTGTACTATCTGTAGTATAATGTAGGTACTGAACTAGCTGTAGAATACTGTAGGTACTGTACTATCTGTAGTATAATGTAGGTACTGAACTAGCTGTAGAATACTGTAGGTACTGTACTATCTGTAGTATAATGTAGGTACTGAACTAGCTGTAGTATACTGTAGGTACTGTACTATCTGTAGTATAATGTAGGTACTGAACTAGCTGTAGAATACTGTAGGTACTGTACTATCTGTAGTATACTTTAGGTGTGTCTCCAACAGGACTCAGACTCTGTACCTTTATTTCACTAAGCCCCACCACAAAAGGGATGTCATGGACAAGGAAGTAGAAGTGTTGTGTTCTACTGACATATCCAGTGCATCTACAAATACTTGCCTACCAAAATCTTTAGGAGTTACGTACATTTGAATATAATTAATTTTATGTTGCCTTATAACAACCAAGTTCCCTTTCTTCTGCCAAAAAAGAACTTTTGACCTGTGTTTTTACACAATAGTTCTCCCATCCTTCAATTTCCGGGGTAGGCTCAGAGTGTTGAGTCCAAGACATTAAATTAGGTTGGACATGAAAATGAAATTGCAGACACAACAGTTGGACTGGTAGTTTATTGACTACTATCTAATTTTATAATACTTTATCACATGTATTCAAATGTATTTAAATTCTTTTTTATGCCAACCACGTGGTGCATGATGTGGTAATGGGCAACAACTGTGTAAAGTCAGTTAAAAATCTGCCGTTGCATACACATACAGAAGTTACAGCCTTGACATGAAGTGCGGACTCATATACTTACAGATGGACAGTACCGAGCAAACCTATATAGTCCCAAACAGTCTTTGACTGGTAAGGGACTAATAATTTAGTCAACTGCATTGGTTTTACCCACCAGAAAAGCAGCTTTACTGATGCAGTCTTGCATACTTGGGTTGTAATCATCTACTTTTTGACAATATAGTTCCACGAAGTCCTGCATAAGATTATTTTCAGCACAAACCTACAACGAGCAGAAAAAAAGATCCATATAGTGGATAAAACAACATACTAAGGTGTGCAAATGTTTTAAAGAGTTAAAAAAAATATCTTACATATTCATTTAATATCATGATTTCAAGTGCGTACATAAATCCTTTTTAACAAGCTTATAACCTAGCTTGTTGAATTTTCTTAATATTTTTTTGCTCACCTGAGCTGGCTCAGGGTGAGCTATTAGGATCGATGAATGGCCGTCGTCCGTCAACACTTAGTTCGTTAACACTCCAGTGGTCACATTTTTGCCTCAATCGTCAAAGACCAAGTTTCGTGACAATTGAGGCAAAAATGTGACCACTAGAGTGTTAACAAAATAAGTGTGGACGGACGACGGACGACGGATGATCGAGGACGGACATTCACCGATCCTAATAGCTCACCCTGAGCCAGCTCTGGTGAGCTAAAAATGCAACCTCTATTGTATACACAAAGGTGTTCTATGATTTGACCCCATGACTTAGTTTCTGACCCAAGATGACCCATCTGCAAACTCAATCTGGAACTTATCAAGATAGTCATCTGACCAAGTTTCAGGAAGATTCAATAAACAAGGGGGCCAACATTGCCCTATATTGCTCACCTGGCTATCATTGGCTATAATACAAGGTTGTCAATAGCAGAAAGGGTCAATTTTGAACTGGGGGACATGATTTGAATGCTCTTGGAAGATGTCAACTAGGCAATGATACATGGCAAATATCTAAGCTCTAGGCCTTGTGGTTTCAGAAATAAAGATTTTTAAAGTTTATTCTATATATTAAGCCTATGTAAAATCAAAAGACCCCTAGCGGGGTCAATTTTGACTCTGGGGTCATAGTTTGCACAATCTTAGTAGAAGTCTTTCTTAAAGTTTTTCCTACATAAGCCTATACGCAAAAAAAAGCGACCCCCGGGCAGGGGTCAATTTTGACCCGGGGGTCATAATTTGAACAATCATGGCAGAGGTCTATTAGGTAATGCCAAATGCTTAATATCTAAGCATATAAGCTCTAGGCTATGGGTATCAGAGAAGAAGATTTTTAAAGTTTTTCCTACATAAGCATATGCAAAAACAAGTGACCCCAAGGTGGAGTCAATTTTGATCCAGGTGTCATAATTTGAACAGTCTTAGTAGAGGTCTACTAGGTTATGCCACATGCCAAGTATCTAAGCTCTAGACCTTCCTGCTCTTGAGAAAACGATTTTTTTTTAAATTTTCTTTCAATGGCCATGGCAACCAGAGTTCTGCATGGAATAGAATTTCATCATCACTGGTCTAGTGGTTTCAGTGGAGATGTCATTTGAAGGAAAATGTTAAGGGACGTACGTTGGACAGGGAGTGATCCTAATATCTCACTCTGGTACTTTGTGCTAGGAGAGCTAAAAATGCATACACAAGGGTTTTTCTATGATTTTACCCCGTTACCTAGTTTTTCATCCCAGATGACCTCTATTAATCTATAGTTCATCAAGCTAGTCATTCTGACTAAGTTTCATAAAGATTCAATGAAAAATGCAACAACTATTGCATACAATAAGTTAACTGTTCTATGACTTGACTAAGTGACCTAGTTTTTGGCCCCAGAAGACCCATATTCGAACTAGACCTTGATTCTGGAAAGGAAACCACTGACTAAGTTTCATGAAGATGATCAATGAAAAATAAATCTCTTTTGCATTCTACAACGTTTTTCTATTATTTGACACTTAGTACTAGTTTTTTTACCCCAGATCAGGAGTCTAGCTAATGCAAAATTTTAAGGAGAAGTGACTTCTCCCTGAGCTGAAAATAGGGATAAGTTTGGGAGTGGCAAGATATTTGTTGTTCATTTGTGCCAAAGCAAAGTAGAATATATCATAATGGTTGTGTGACAAGTCAGGGGATTGGCCATTATTATAAGACTTCAATCGGATACATGAGATTTTTAGAGACTGATTTTCATGCATTTCTATTCCTTGAACAAAATATTTGTAACATACATGTTACTAGGTAGTACCCTTCCCCCATCTCATTCCTATAATTGGTCCAGTTTGAATGTCATTTCAATAGCCAACAAACAGCATAATAGGTCACATTGCATTCAGTGAATGGGCTCTACTCTTTTTAGTAAGATGGCAACAATATGCACTAGTAACAAAAAATGAGTCAGAATGGTATTAAAAATGTATAACAAAACCAAAACAAAACTTAAAATGTATTCTATTGGCAAAACATTTTGTGAAAAATAACAGATGGGTATTCAAATCTACCCTCCAACAAGTAAAAACGGAAAGCCTAACATATGAAACTCATTTTTGTTGGCTGGAAAGACGGCCGTTTATAAAAAGTGTACCTAATTTCGGATAGACGCTTACGCGGTCATGCCAATTTTGGACATTTTTCCAGCACAAAAGCAATATAAGCCCTTGAATTATAATTTATTTACAATGGAATTAACCCTCCAAACTGTGAGGAGGAAAAATGTATGCAAGTTACCCATTTTGTCTGCACATGGACATCTTGAAGGCAAAACTTGTAACAGTTTGCCTTTTGAAATCGCATGCGATTATTGACTAATCTTTTCTGTGACGAATATAACTATCGGGATTGGAAACGGCTACTGATACGAATCCGTCGCAATTTTTGCGCTAACGTTCTTCTTGAAATACAGATTTAATCACTAACAAACCGTGGTAAAAATATTTTACAGTAAATAGAATGAAATAATAATAAAATGCCATCACCATATCTAGTATTTCATTGTCAACATTTGTGGAGTATTATAGCTTTGTTTTACGCTTTCTGCCGCTTCTATCTCTAGATTCAAGATGGCCGCTTCCCTTTCGGACGGCCACGAATTTTGCGACATTTTGCATCGTTTCACACTCCGTTAATATAATTGTTCCAGACCTTTTGAACAAAGGACTGACAAGACATAATCAACAATTATTGATGCCTTCACCAATTAATACCCAAGATTATCACTCTTGTCATATTGTGAAATCTGCCTTCAGGCAACCTTTTTGTCAGTTGTAAATTGATTGAGGGGGCTGAGTTAATGGTCAGAGAAATGTCTGACACTTTTGATATTCGCTTCGTTGATTATCGAGATATTTTCGGGCAAATTTAATTTCACATTTGTCGAAGAAATGGGCGAAGTTTACTTGTGAAAGGCGACTTTTTCGCCCTAGTCGCCCCCTGGCTAGGCCCCTGAACATTATGTCCACAAATATTTTTGGCAAGTTTGGTGAAGATCAGATGAAAACTGATCTACTTAGAGAGCAGACAAGGCTAATTTGCCCACTTTTGGATAATTCAAGGGCCATAATCCAAAAGTGCCCGAGTCTATATGGCTGGTTATAGAACTTGGCCAAAACATTATGTCCGCAAACATGTTCAGCAAGTCTGGTGAATATCAGATGAAAACTGTTCCACTTAGATAGGGGACAAAGTGTGGACACCGCCTGCCTGCCAATGGATTTGGAAGAGAACATTCAATTTAGAATATTCAGAAGTTACTTAATATTGTTTGATAAACCTAGTGTTAACCCCATGTTACCCAGTCTTGTATCCTACAAAGCAATCATCGCTAAAACATTCTAACCAATTTTCGTAATTCATAGACCACTGATCTAGTCCCAATCCTGTTCACAGGGTTTTCTTCAATGTAACATAATAACCACCTTCTTCTTCCGCAGTAACCAGATGTTTGGGCAATAGTGTTTCTAAATATTTCTTTCACTTTACTGCAAGATGCACATGTCATTCTAGAGTCTGATGACAAATTTGAGCTATAGTTTATCAAGATAAAAAAATTCTGAACATTTTCGATGATTTTTTGCATTCTAAGTATGGCATTTTGAGTATTTGTAAATGTGCACAAATGAAAGACAGACACTGAAAATCAGGTGGTCATAACAGTTCACTCTGACGCTTCATCACTTTTGACCTAATATGAATAAAGATCTTCCACATGTGTTTTTGACTGACTGCATTTTAAAAAAGATTTTTCACCTCTGACTCAAGAGTTTGTCCTAGCGCTTCTGATATAATCTTGTTCCATGCATCTCCGATATTTGCAGACTGAAGTTGTACTGGTGCGAATATGTTGCTCCAAACCTTAAAAACATAAATTATATGTAATTCAGATAGTTACATTATCAATTTTTAATTTGTATAGGAATGACATTTTAGGCCTAAGCGTGAACTTTACCTTGGAAATAGGTGGCTGGTTGTTATTTATCACACACCCTTAGGGTATGGGTAACAGTTGTGTGAAATTATATCAAAATTGTTCCATGTCTTGTGAAAGATACAGACTGGAAACGAAACTGTCTTTAGTAGTGTTTGAGCCCTAGTGTTCGAGCCCTAAGTGTGAGCCCTTAATGTGACATTGACCTTTGAAGTGGGTGACTGGTTTTATGCATGACACACACTTGGGGTTTGGGTAACCATTGCCTGAAGTTATATCAAAATCAGAAGATACCCAACCTGAAACAAAATTGAATGTAGTAGGTGGCTTGTTGTTGTGCATGACACACCCTTGTGGTACTAAGTAACCATTCTGTGAAGTAATATCGAAATCTGTTTAACAGCTCTTGAGCTATGTTCCCTACAAGCATTATTTAATTCACATGATAAAGGAAGATAATTGCAGAATCACGGCTATAAGGCACTGCACTTTATTTAAAATGATATATTTCATGCAAATCTGTTTCATATTTCATAATAAATACTTTTTGACTTATGCTCCTTAAAATTATGAAATTATTATTGTTTGGAATGTAACTTCAAAACTGTTAATGATATATACCTTAAACTACACACATTGATACAGGGAATTAACAGGAAGACTTAGTGTTGTATCTAAATAATCCAACCTTGTCACATTACTGAAATAGTCCCCATTATTTTGTCAAATTATGCTTCTTGAACATAATTCAAATGGATTGAGTTTGCCATGCAATATAAAGTGTCCAACCAAATTTGACAGGATAAGATGTACATAATTATGACTAAAGTTTTATGAAAATCCTTCTTGGGCTTTGGGGAATATAATCAAATGAACTTTGACCCTATGAGTGACTCTGATTAACATTTCACCAAAGTTTGATGAAAGCTCTCAAAGGGTTAAAGAGATACATGCATACTCTGCTAGTGCGGCAACGATATACTGGTATACCGGTTTATTGCAAAACAGCAACTGGCAGATATGTACCATACCGCAATATTCAGAGTTAAATGAACTACTCACTTTACACATTGCTATACATGTAAATAAACCAGAAAAAGATCATGGTTGATCATCTTTGCTACTCATTGGTTACAAATAATACAAGAGGGCCAAATGGCCCTATATCGCTCACCTTGGTACAAGTCCACTTGCCTGGTGGAAGATCACTAGATAATGTTATATACCAAATAAGTTTTCCTATATACGCCTTTGTAAAACAAATGATCCCCCCCCCGGGCAAGGTCAATTTTGACCCCAGGGGCATAATTTCAACAAACTTTAAAGAGGTCTACTAGGCAATGCTACATGCCAAATATCTAAGCTCTAGGCCTTGTGGTTTCAGAGAAGAAGATTTTTAAAGTTTTTCCTATATATTCCTATGCAAAACTAAGTGACCCCCGGGGCGGGGTCAATTTTGACCTGGGGGTCATAATTTGAACAATATTGGTAGAGGTCCACTAGCCAATGCTACATGCCAAATATCTAAGCTCTAGGCCTTGTGGTTTCAGAGAAGAAGATTTTTTAAGTTTTTCCTATATATTCCTATGCAAAACTAAGTGACCCCCGGGGCGGGGTCAATTTTGACCTGGGGGTCATAATTTGAACAATATAGGTAGAGGTCCACTAGCCAATGCTACATGCCACATATCTAAGCTCTAGGCCTTGTGGTTTCAGAGAAGAAGATTTTTTAAGTTTTTCCTATATATTCCTATGCAAAACTAAGTGACCCCCGGGGCGGGGTCAATTTTGACCTGGGGGTCATAATTTGAACAATATAGGTAGAGGTCCACTAGCCAATGCTACATGCCAAATATCTAAGCTCTAGGCCTTGTGGTTTCAGAGAAGAAGATTTTTAAAGTTTTTACTATATAAGCCTATGTAAAACTAAGTGACCCCCGGGGCGGGGTCAATTTTGATCCGGGGGTCATAATTTGAACAATATAGGTAGAGGTCCACTAGCCAATGCTACATGCCAAATATCTAAGCTCTAGGCCTTGTGGTTTCAGAGAAGAAGATTTTTAAAGTTTTTACTATATAAGCCTATGTAAAACTAAGTGACCCCCGGGGCGGGGTCAATTTTGATCCGGGGCTCATAATTTGAACAATCTTGGTAGAGGTCCACTAGCCAATGCTACATGCCACATATCTAAGCTCTAGGCCTTGTGGTTTCAGAGAAGAAGATTTTTTAAGTTTTTCCTATATATTCCTATGCAAAACTAAGTGACCCCCGGTGCGGGGTCAATTTTGACCCGGGGGTCATAATTTGAACAATCTTGGTAGAGGTCTACTAGACAATGCTACATGCCAAATATCTTAGCTCTAGGCCTTGTGGTTTCAAAGAAGAAGATTTTTAAAGTTTTCCCTATATATTCCTATGCAAAAACTAAGTGCCCATCCGCGCGGGGTCAATTTTGACCCGGGGGTCATAATTTGAACAATCTTGGTAGAGGTCCACTAGACAATGCTACATGCCAAATATCTAAGCTCTAGGCCTTGTGGTTTCAGAGAAGAAGATTTTTAAAGTTTTTCCTATTTATTGCCATAGCAACCAGAGTTCTGCATGGAATGGAATTCTTTGAACAATTTTGGTAGAGCTTCATGCAAGGAACATTCCTGCATAGTTTTATCAACATTGGCCTAGAGGTTTCAGAGGAGATGTCATTTGAATCAAAATGTTGACGGACGACGGACGACGGACAATCATCGATCAGAAAAGCTCACCCTGGCATAGCCAGGTGAGCTAATAACTTGCCCATAAGTTGAGTAAGCTTTAATAGGCAGTTTCGGTATCGTTTGTGGACAAATTGTGGCACTGTATTTACGGTATAGTAATTTGGTTTCTTTCTATTTATTTAGCTTTTCTGTTACATCAATATATCGCAATACATATTGCAATATGGGTTAGCTGTGTTTACAATATATCGCTGCATCCCTATAGTTTGGTGACTTTTGACCTTGAAGCAAGCTTGGCTGAGAAACAGATTCTTCACATTTTCTCCATGAGATTAACATTTACCAAAAGTTCCATAGAAATCATTCAAACATTTGGGATACAAAGAAACATGACCTTTGACCCTAAATGTGACCTTGACCTTGAGTAGGTTTTAAAAACAATCTTTCCAGGGGTTAAGGAGATAAAGTAACTGTTGTTTGACCTTTGATCCTAAAATGTGACTTTGATCTTGTGCATGCAAGTCAGGGCAACAACTGTGCGAAGGTATCTCAAAATTAGTTGATGCATATACAAGTCTCAGCCAAGTCACAAATAACCAGAACATAACCCTTTACTACAACTCTGAGCCCTAAATGTGCCCATGACTTGCAAGGGTAGCCTCTTGGGTGTTATGCACGACACACCCACCACCGTGTGAAGTTATTTCAAAAGCAATCAATGCATCTTATAATTTCAGCTCGGACACAAAATACTGGTATATAACCCTGTATCACATGTTGAGCCTTAAGTGTGACCTTGACCTTAAAGTAAGCTCCTCAGATATGATGAATTACACACCCTTCTGTTATCAGCAAACACTGTATGAAGTTATACCAAAATAAGTGCAACTATGTAGATGTAGAAATGTAAACGTACAAGTTAAAGCCCAGATACAAAGATCATAATTATGTGCTGTTCATTCAGAAATACATACTTCATGGCGCATACATCGATGATACTGATGATTATTCTAAATGTTTGTCCTACAAGCAACCCTTGGGTTGGACTAATATTGACCCCAGGGGCAGGATTTTTGTATATTGTACTTAAAAGACTTTTCTTAATTAAGTAATAGCCGCCCCTTGTGTGTACTAAACATGAACTGTTTTCTGTATTTTGGTAAGGGGCAATGCAAGAATGCTACAGAGCAAGGTTTTTCTCTTTTAAGTAATAGCAGCCCCTGTGTGCTGTGGACCGGAACCGTTTCCTGCTTTTTGAGAGGAGACAATGCAAGGATGCTACAGAGCAAGTTTGGGTGACATTCAATCCATTTTTTCATGAGAAGACACTGTTTAAAGGTTTATCTAGTTTTAGTGAAAGTGGCCCGCCATGTGGACTGGAAACATTTCCTGTTTTGAAAGGGGACAATGCAAGGATGTTACAGAGCAAGTTTCTTTGGAGTAATACTTTGTGTAAGATGCAACGGGTTGAGATAGATCTGCAGGACGGGTAGCAACGAATGACAGAAGGAAACGCAAAAACAATATCCCTTACTATGCATAACTAACTTTGATTACTGATGCTTTGATGAAAATCCAACAAGAGGTTTTGGAGATGAAGTGCACACAAGATCTATTCACATTACAGGCCCTGATGACCTTGACATTTAGCCAGTAATGACCAAAATTATGCATGACTACACATCATACTAATGCAACCAACCAAGAGTGATGAAAACACAAATAAGGGTTTGGAAGATAAAGAGCTGACAAGATTTTCAATTTTCAGGCCCCTGTAACCTTGACATCAAATTACGATATGCACAACAATACTTTATACTGATGATTCCTGTCAAGTGTGACAAAAAGCAAAGAAGGGGTTTTACTTCAAGCCCCTGTGACCTTGACCTCACATTGTAACATGCCAAATGCCACATACTGATGCTTCTCACTGAATTTGATGAAAATCCAGCAAGGATTTTTTTAACAATTTTCAATTTTCTGGCCCCAATCACAATTTTTTTTATCATATGACCCAAAATTACAATTTACACAACTTAAGCTTCTCATCAAGTTTGAAAATCTAGCAAGAAGGTTTGGAGATAAAGATCCGACACCATTTTTTACAATATAGCTCCCAGTGACAATAACCTTTATTCAATTACACTTCATACTGATGCTTCTTGCCAAGCTTGATCAAAATCCAACAAGGGGTTTTGGAGATGAAGAGCGGACAAATCTTTCAATTTTCAGGCCACTGTGACCTTGGCCCTTTAACTAAACACCCCAGATAACAAAAGGTACGCCTACATTTTATACTGATGCTTCACATCAAGTTAGATGAAAATCCAACAAGGATTTTTGGAGATAAAAAGCGAACATTGAAGGACCCTATGACCTTACCTTTACTATATAACACCAAAATTTATAGTAATATGCATAAATGCAATACATGCAATATCCAATGAGGGGTTTTGACTATGAAGAGTGGACACGATTTTTTCACAATACAGGCTCCTGTGACCTTAACATTTAATGATATAACCTCACATTAAAATATGCACATTTACACTTCATACTGATCCTTCACACCAAGTTTGATAAAAAAACAGGGAGTTTAACATATGAAGAGCGGACAAGATTTTTCAAATTTCAGGCTAGTGACCTTTAACTTGTCCAACAAGGTCCATAATTTGAATTAATGTTCATAGAATCATAGAATCAAAATATTTATGAAACTTAAAGATAATCAGGCAGTTTTGTACAATTTTTTCAAAAAGCTATATTCAAGTAATTAAAATGGTACAAAAATGTACCATAGTTCATGTTCTAACTAAAATTGCCAAGATAGAGTTTGCTCTTTGTAACCATGTTTCAAGCTTGATAATAACCATCTTTTAAAATATGTTACTGATTTTTATTTTTCAGCCCCTGCTTCTTACTAAAGAAATGGATTGGCAGCCATCTGCTTTGGGGACAAATCCGCTAAAGCAGATCACAATTTTGGACACCATCTATTGGTAAAAGAACTCTTGGGTTGAAGTGGAAGCGTCCACAATCCAAAAATGCTCAACTATGTGTGGTTTTGGGACTGCTGATCAGGAAGCCATAGTCAAGTTACAGTGTAACATAAACATTTATTCTTCTGATAATATTGATGATGGTGATGATAAGGGGGAGGAGGATGAGGAGGATGAGGATGATGAGGATTATGATAATGTAACTTTAGCTGCAGTTAAACAAGCACAGGAATTGTTTGACTGCTTATTCAAGGAACTTTCAAAAATCGACAAAAAACTCAACACGTGACATAAGCTTTGTTGATTGGAATTTATAGGCCAATGAGATTCTTTCCAATCTGGCAAATAATAAATGTGTGAATCAAGTGTCATTGAATGTTTCGGCGAATCTAACAATCAGTGAAGCTCATGAAATAGTTCAGAAACTGAAAACATTTGCTTTAAGGTTTGGTAGTTCAAAGTTAATGGATTCACTTCAGACATTAAATTTTGATGAAAACCTCACAGAAGTGACTGTACAAAGACTGTGGATTTCTTTTTACATACGTCAAGGCCAGTGTAACTAACTACATGGCCTAACTTATGGTCTGACTAATACTGTCCTACACTTTCTGCCATAATATGGTACGGATTATTGCAAAAATGCAGATTCTAGAGTGAAAACATAGTTCTATATGGTACTTTTTCACACAGCTAACCTCAATTTTTGATGGACCAGGCAAATATCTATGTCAAGTTTTGAAAAGTTCTCAATATATACATTTAATGAAAACTGGCAAAGCCCCCTGGTTGCCTTTTTTTTATATAGGATTTAATAATATGAAGAAATTTGGTAGATGATGACCCAAGGAAAAATTGAGCCAATTATAAATGAGGTCTGCCACTTATAAAGAGAAGTTTTGTTTTAATTTACGATTACCATGGCAAGCAGACATTGCATAGAACTGCATGGATCATTCAAAGGAATCTGTGAAGTCTGGAAACAAGTGACTCAGCCGTTTCATAGATGGTCATTTTTAGAAATGTTGACGACATAGGATGCACCACGCAAGAGACATGAAGATGGATCATAATAGCTCTCCATGAGCTTGTGATCATGGTTGCTAAAAAGAAACTGTACAGTGAGTTTTAAATTTACCTGAATGTTTTGTTTTTTTAATTATCTTGACAGAAAAAGGACATTTTTTTAAATAATTTTGCCAATACAGACGATAGAAACACGAATTATTCACAGAACAAACTTCTGTCTTAGGTCTGTGCATACATATACTCTGCAGAAGTCACAAACTATGCTTTCTAGTTTCAGTTCTTACAATAACTAGTGAAACATCCCTGAAATATGCAACATCTGTTCTAATTTCGTCAGAATTTTTTCTTCATAGTTGATATTCACACATTATGCTCTGTACAGCAGAAATTTATCAAATGGCATTCCTGGAAAAGCATTCATCCTTACTTAATGCATTAATTTAGGTACTAATGTACTAAAGGTGTTATTTAATGTTTTTAGTATGAATTTAGCAAAAACCATCTCCTGTAATATTAAGATTTTAGTATTTTCGTTACAATTTGCAAGATGTTTCCCATTCCAAACTGTTACAACTGCAATGAAACTAGAGTTAAAATGGGATGTGATTTTTGGTAAACATTAGCGCAATGTGCGTGCACATTGATGCAAACAAGGTTGCAATCAAAATATACAGGGTCTACATGATTCAGGCAGATTCATTATTACTCGGATCAAAGGATAACTGTTTAATTAAGGGTAAATTGAAATTGCCCAGTTAAATGAGAATCTGGTTTATATGTAGGAAACCAGTAGTGAAAAATAAATAATTATACTTACATCTAAAATGGCTTTCATTTCTATACTCCATCTTTTGTATCTTTCAACAAATTTTACTATATCTTTTGCAATTTCTTTCAGAACATCATGATGATCCTTTCTTTTACTGTCTTGTTGTATTTTCTGTTCTAAAATCACTCTGTCATACATTGCGATGCAGTGTAAGAAAGCCTGGGTACAAAATTGTATTGTACCTACCCTTTCCTTTTTAATACTTTCCTTAAGCAAGTGGGATGCAATGATGTAACTCATAGACCACTGTGACAACACACAATCTTTACTGAAAAAATAACACAATTTTAAGTCAGTTTGCCCTTTATCCCAAATGCAATACATCATCAGATCAAACGAACATGATTATATAGCGTGTGAAGAAAATTTCTAAGCAGTTTTGATAACATTCCATCAAGAGGGCCAAGTTGGCCCTAGGTCGCTCATCTGAAAAAAACTGTCATTCAAATGGTCAATTCTGTGGTTAATGTGGCCAAGTACTGTGTGATACTACAGCACCGAAGTCCTGTATAGTACTGTAGAAGTCTATAGTACTGAAAACTCTATATAACTTTAATAATCTTAGATACTGAAGGGTTTTACAGTATTTTAGTACAGTAAAGTAATGTATTAAATTATAGTATTGTTGTATATGACTGTAGTAATATAATCTTTGTATGTTACTAAAATATAATTCTATAGTACTAAAGCACTGTAATTCTGTGTAGTATAATACTACACTATTGAAGTACTGTATAGTGTATATTTCATGGCTGATGAGAAGATGTTTAACGATTTTCTATTTTTTTTAAAAGTGGCCCGGCCTTTGCAGTGGACCTTAATCATTTACTGCTTTTTAAGAATCCTACAGAACATGATGACATTCCAACCATTGTTTCATGAGAAGAAGCCGTTTAAATATGTTTAGTAACAGTGACCTTAATGTGAAGTGGGCTGGAACTATTCCTATTTTTAGAATGGAGTAAATGCAAGGGTGCTACAGAGCAAGTTTGGTCTAACCATTTCTTCAAGAGAAAAAGCAGTTTAAAGATTTTTCTTTTTTAGTAACAGTGGCATTTATGTGCAGTGGATTGTAACCATTTCCTGTTTTTGATAAGATGTCAATGTAAAGATTTTACAAAGCAAGTTAGGTGACTTCCAACCCATTGGTCTCATGAGAAGAAGCCGTTTATATAGTTTTCTATGTTTGTAACTGTGGCCCCTGGGTACTGGAACCATCGAGGTTAATCTCTTCCTGTACCATGTGATCATTTTTTCATGGAACATGACCCAGGCACTCATAATTTTCTCTCTCCACATTCAAGGTCTACACCTTCACCCCTGTCACAAGAAGGCTTCGTTTTTAATCTCTTCGCTCCAGTCATTCAATTTCTTTACCACAGTGTGGCCACACATGGAACATATCTGAAATAATGCTCTACTTGTTGGTTCCATGATAAGGACAGCTTCAATTTTTCATACATACAAGTCATGTAGTTTTTGATGCCTGTATGATTGCTTCTACTTCTGTACTAGGTACAGTGCTTGTCTCTTAGTATTTTATCTTTGAATTCAGTTGTGTGTATGATGTAGCACCATCATCTTCTATAGCAGCAGTAGCAGAGCCATCTGTGTACATATAGGTCAATGTCTCCCATGGATAATATTCTGACATCATGGCTTGTGTCATCGATTTATTTTTATATTTTCATCTTCACCCTGTTGGAAAGAAGGTACTTCAGTGCACTGTAGTGCCGATACTGATGTTTGACAGGTCGATACCTTGATGGCTCTGGCAGTTCAACTGCACCAGATAAGTAGTTGGTTGTCCAAGATAGGCACCGTTTGCTTTTGTTGGCTTGTCGGATTAATGGATAAAGCTTCCTCTTTTCAGGCAATTCTTTGTTGGGGCCTAAAGCTTTTTTCTCATCAGGTGGTCTGGCAAGAACTGGTACATGAAGGCTTGCATGAGCGCTTTTACCGAGTGGTGGGATGGCAGTGGCTTGCACCATTGCCTAAATTGGAGCTGTACACATTGCTTAAATAATGATTCTAAGGGCCTGGTTCTGGACCTTATCCAGCACTTGCTGTCTTTGCAGCCATCATCCAAGCTGCTGAGCAATATTCAAGGTGGGGCCCCTCCCTCACAGTTCCTAAGTATACTGTTTCCAGTATCCTTTTAATTGTTCCCAGTTAGTGCAAGCTATCTTGGGTAGTCTTGTGTCAACTTTTACTAGATGGAGCTTAAAAGGACCATGTCAGTTGCTTGTCGAAGTTACACCTGAATATGTACCCGCTTTATCTTGATTGTAACAGCCTTCTGCTTAGGTGACACTGTGAAAATAATTGTACAGGACTTGTCTGTGTTTACTTGTATGCACCATTCTCCTTCCAATGCTGAAAGCTTGCTGCAGTTGATCATACTTTTACCTTGACTGCATACACCAAAGCACATGGTCGTTTGCATAGAGAGCAGCTTTGACTCTTCTTTGTAGATCGAACACACAGTCATTTATGAAAAGATGAATAAGAGTGGGTGGCAATACACCATGTCATTGTTAGAACTTATTACTTTGAATCTTATCAACACTGACTCTAACCTTTCTGTTGTACACAAAGGACTTGATCAACATACATTATGCCTAATATCGCATTCTGTTGCATCTGTCAGTCCAGACTTTGTCAAATGCTCTCTGGAGATCAATCCAAGTAACAAGTGTCACTTATGTTTGGAATGCAGCTTCAATCTCCTTAGCAAAGAATGTAGCCTAATAGAATTCTCTGAAACCAACCTGCTGGTTAGCAAGAATCTGGTTAGTTTTAAAGTATTGCTTCAATGCTCTCCGTGGTTTTCCCAACCATACTGGTGAGACTGATGGGACATTAGTTAATAGTCCTACTTCGATCTTACCCTTGTTTAGGGATTGTTATCATGGTCGACTCTCTCCAAATTATGGTATTTTATCGTCTGTCCAGCTAAAATTGTAGATCTTAAGAATAGTGTGAATTACAAAGCATCCATTATGCCCCACACATTCCTTTGGACATTTGTTTCTTCTCTCCCTTTCCTCCTGTTGTGCTTCTCTCTAATGGCTTATGCCAATAGGGATGTGACTCCTTTCATCATAATTTTCACTAAATCTGTTTGCTGCCTGTTTTCCTAACAGCAGGGTTTCATTCTTATCCAGAGCTGATTCGCCTCTGTTGCTTCCTTCTTCTTCATTCAACTATCTGGTGAGTTTTCAAAGCTTTGTGTCACTCTTTCCCAGATTGATATATGCACTTTTCTCTCTTGGCTCTTAGTAACTTGACATTAGCTTGTTGAAACATGATGTTGTTTTCTTGAGGTGTGTGTTTTAACCCCCTGCATGTCTCAAGGAATACACGTATATGCAGCTTTTAGAATTGCCACATTTTTGGCTACCAGAATGATGTCTCTGCCAATTACACATATATTTCTGCAGTGGTCATCAGTTTATGAGCTTCATTTTGCATTCTTGTAGATACATCTAAGGAAGCTTGGCTCTAGATTGGTTTTGTACTGCATGGTGAAGTTAACAAGAGCTGTCCCTCACAAGTGACGAATGCCCCCGAAAGAGGTGCCTCACAGTCTGTGTCCTCTCCATGTGCTCAATAAATGTGCTATGTAATTTTAAAATCCTTCCATGCATGACAGAGTAATCATGCATACAGTATTCCATTACTTTAAACACTAAGTGTGACCTTGACCTTTGAGGTAGGGACTTGGGTCTTGCACACGACACATCCGCTTGATGTGCTAGACATTTGTGCCAAGTTATTTTAAAATCCTTCAAAGCATAATAAAGTTATAGTCCGGACACAAATGTATGCATATATACAGGATTCCATTACCTATAAACTCTAAGTGTGACCTTGACCTTTGTGGTAGGGATGTGGGTCTTGCACGCGACACGTCGTCTTGATGTGCTAAACATGTGTGCCATATTATTTTAAAATCCTTCAAGGCATGACAAAGTTACAGTCCGGACACGAATGTGTGCATATATGCATATATAGAGGAATCCATTACCTTCAAACTCTAAGTGTGACCTTGACCTTTGAGCTAGGGACGTGGGTCTTGCACGCGACACGTCGTCTTGATGTGCTAGACATTTGTGCCAAGTTATTTTAAAATCCTTCAATGCATGACAAAGTTACAGTCCGGACACGAATGTGTGCATATATGCATATATAGAGGAATCCATTATCTTCAAACTCTAAGTATGACCTTGACCTTTGAGCTAGGGACATGGGTCTTGCACGCGACACGTCGTCTTGATGTGCTAGACATGTGTGCCTAGTTATTTTAAAATCCTTGAATGCATGACAAAGTTACAGTCCGGACACGAATGTGTGCATATATAGAGGATTCCATAACCTTCATACTCCAAGTGTGACCTTCACCTTTGAGGTAGGGATGTGGGTCTTGCACGCGACACGTCGTCTTGATGTGCTAGACATGTGTGCCAAGTTATTTTAAAATCCTTCAATGCATGACAAAGTTACAGTCCGGACACGAATTTGTAAGTGGGGACGCACGGACGGACGGACAGACGGACAGACGGTGCGATTTTAATATGCCACCCTTCGGGGGCATAAAAAGGTGATGGTCTTAGCCTCCAAGCTGTATACTTCCCTTATAACAAGACCGCGTATGTCTTTGTGCAGAAACCAAGGTCAGGAGCAGAAGTGGTATGCCAGCATTTAAAGTAGAATGTTGGTTGATCATCAGAGTGACTGATCAGCATCAGTTTGCGTTCATCTTGCCAGGCTTCAACTTCTTATCCTAGTTTGTCTTTGTGGTCATATCCCTAACTCTGAGATTTGCTGTAAAGGTCACGTCTTTAACATGGATAAAATCCATGGACAGTCTCACGTTTGTCATTTTGGATGTACAGGTTGACAACATCCATCATCACTCAGACTAAGGCTCAAAACCTGGTATACGGAGTCATTCATGTGTGGACTGGTTTTCATTGCGCCAATATTATGTCCTACAGATGTTGATTCTTCCTTTTGCTCTCTATAACCTGTCACAATGGAAGCACTGATCACCTCTTACCTTGAAAGATTTTGCCACCATAAGCTGAGTCTCTTGAATGCAGATTTGGATGTCCTTTTCATACAGGTTATTGCCTTATTCTGTTTTCTTATTTTTGAGTCCTTCTGTGTTCAAATGCATAACTCTAAAAAGAATTTGCTTTGGCTTCTTTCATGTAGTAGTGTAGCAGTAGATTTCCTCCCTCACCCCCTGGCTCTAAGTCGAGGCGAGTGACCTCCAATAGTTTGGGATGAACTCTGTCGAAGCCCAGAGCCCAACGCTGTTTTATCCTCAAAAATCCAGTAACGTAATAATGTGCACAAGATGATTGTGCAGACACTATGGGAATGCGTTTTACCATGGTTTGTTAGCTGAGAGTCTGGGGGGCAGTATTCCTCTGAGTCCCTTGCAGTTAGGCCTCATGGTTATTATTATTATTCACCATGAAAACACACTGCATATTGCTTGTCCACAATCATAGTCTATGTACTGGCAGAGGAGACTTACACACTCGACTTTCTTTTTGCATAAGGTTATCAAGCGTCAAATGCTGAAAGCAAGAGCTGACAAGCACACTACATTCAGCACATCACACAAGACGCATAACATGGACCTAAATGATACTAACCAATAATTTAACATGGCTAATTCATGAATGGAACTAAGAAGTCTGTTGAACTTACGTGTAGAATGTTTCCTGTAGTTGCCCAAGCAAAGAATCTACACATTTATGTATGATCTGCAAAGTAAAAAATATTTAAATTTTAAAGCAATACTTATATGAAGGTTTACTTATATGAATAAAAAATTAACATGTTAGCATATTTCAGTATGAGAAACCAAATATAAGCCGTATTCATATCCTTTGCAAGCAGCAAAAAACAAGATATTGTTGGAAATGCTTTATGCTCCCCAAATTTATAATTTCACAGAAGTAAAAAATCATTAAAAGAGTAATCTATATTTATGGTTTTCAGATGTAGCACTTCCTCTCATTGTGATAAATACAAATGTATCAAGTAAACAAGTTGATGGAGTATTGCAATGACATGTCCCCAACCTAACATAACGGGATGCGATGAATATATTATGATTAAAGTTTGATGAAAATCCTTTCAGAGGTTTCGGAGATCACATCACATCAAGAGTGACCTTGACTTTTTTCATGATATGAATTAACATTTGACTAAGTTTGAAAAAAATCCTTCAAAGGGTTAAGGAGATAGTCTGGTGACTTTTGACCCTAATGTAACATTGACCTTGAGCAGGCTTGGTTGAAACATGGATATTGCACATCGTCTCAACAAGTTGAATATTTGGCTCAAGTTTGAAAAATATCCCTCTGGGGGTTAAGGAGATATAGTTTTGACCTTTGGCCCTGAGTTGTGACCTTGACCTTCAGCAGTCAAGGTATAAGCAACAACTAGGAGAGGGTAAATAAAGTATGCATGCAGAAGCTACATTCCAGTCTTATAATACCAGAACATAAACTTTAATTACAAGTTTGAGCCCAAAGTGTGACAGTAGAGAAGCACCTTGGATAGTGTACATGTTACCGTTTTTATAGTGCAACAATACACAAAAAAGGTAATGATTGACATTCCTACATGTACAAAATCTAACATATTATTGCCATAAACTACCGTAATGCTGTTCAGTAAAGATTTAATTACAATTTACCACCTGATTAATTTCATTTTTAAATGTAAACTCCCTCTCAATATGGGTTACCGAAGTTTCGATCTTGTTTTAAGATATATATGTTGTTATATTCAATACAGAGAGAGTGCAGAAACTTACAATAGTTCACCTTGAGCTTGTAGTTCAGCTGAGCTAAATCAAATTTTCAATTGGAGTACTTCAGCATTAATCAGGTAAAAAAACAATCATTCAGTGATCAAGAACAGACTGAAACACCCACCTCTTCTTCATGTGACACATTTGGAACCTTACGAACACCATATTCGTAGTAGATGACTTGCTTTACTGATTTCAATCTATATGCTATATGTGCCAAACATGCTTCCACTGGTATTATCCTTGTTTCTAAAACCGTTTGCAAGTCCGCCAGATCCACAGTAGCTATAAATGAGCGGGAAAGCAGATAGTCCATCTCAAATAATGGCTGAAGTTGTGTCAATATCCCTTTTATCGGACTGAAAGATTCAAACTGTCAATGATATCATTCTTTATTCATTTGAACTATACACTACTAACATTGTTAACAACATCATCAGACATTAACATTTAACCATGTTTTATATTGGAGATGGGCATGTTATTAACACAGCATATCTTCGAGATTTCAGGGTAGAGCAGGTTCGGGTATTTCTGAACAATTCAGCAACAATTTCAACCAAACCATCAGTTTTCATTATAAACGCAACCACTAATATCAATATGACTGCAAGCACTGTGTGAACAGTTTCTAAATAATTCTAGATGTTAAAGTTGTATCACTTGTAAATTGTATATAGTCAGTGGAGGCAGTTAATAAATGTGAACATGTCAGGTTAATATTTTGAAAACATAAACTAAATACATTTACTTCTGACTCTTTAAAGGACAGAATATAAACCAAAAAAGATTTTGAAAATAATGACATCACTGTATCAATTGTTTTACATATGTTCATGTATTTAAGCAAAATTAAATACGAGTGTAGGTTATAGTAACTAACTAACGTTGGTGATAAATTTCCTAACATGTAACAAAGAAATCTACCAACAGAATCAAAACAATTCTGCATCTCACATTTTGCCAAGTATTTTAACAGAAAGCATATTCAAAATAGCCACAACTTAGTGGCTCTTGGTCTCTCTAATCCCATGTCTCTCTAATCCCATGTCTCTCTTAGCCCGTGTCACTCTTATCCCATGTCTCTCTTATCCAATGTCTCTCTCTTATCTGATGTCTCACTAATCCCATGTCTCTCTAATCCAATGTCCCTCTTACCCGATGTCTCTCTTATCCCAGGTCTCTCTTATCCCAGGTCTCTCTTATCCCATGTATCTAATCCTATGTCCCTCTTATCTCATGTTTCTCTCTTATCTCATGTCTCTCTAATGCCATGTCTCTCTTATCTCATGTCTCTCTAATGCCATGTCTGTCATATCCCTTGTCTCTCTAATCCCATGTCTCTCTAATCCCATGTCTGTTCTTTCCCATGTCTCTCTAATCCTATGTCTCTCTAATGCCATGTTTCTCTAATGCCATGTCTCTCTTATTTCATGTCGCTCTTATCCCATGTCTCTCTTATGCCATGTCTCTCTAATACCATGTCCCTTTTTGTTCATGTCTCTTTTATCTCATGTCTCTCTAATCCCATGTCTCCCTAATGCCATGTCTCCCTTATCCCATGTCTCTCTAATGCCATGTCGCTCTTATCTCATGTCTCTCTTATCCAATGTCTCTCTTATGCCATGTCTCTCTAATCCCATGTCTCTCTTATGACATGTCTCTCATGCCATGTCTCTCTTATCCCATGTCTCTCTTATACCATGTCTCTCTAATGCCATGTCTCTCTTATGCCATGTCTCTCTCATACCATGTCTCTCTTATGCCATGTCCCTTTTTCCCCATGTCTGTCTTATCCCATGTCTCTCTTATGCCATGTCTCTCTTATCCCATGTCTCTCTTATCCTATGTCTCTGTTATGCCATGTCTCTCTTATGCCATGTCTCTCTAATCCTATGTCTCTCTTATCCCATGTCTCTCTTATCCCATGTCTCTTTTTTCCCATGTCTCTCTAAAGTCATGTGTCTCTTATGCTATGTCTCTCGTATCCCATGTCTCTCGTATCCCATGTCTCTCTAATGCCATGTCTCTCTTATGCCATGTCTCTCTAATGCCATGTCTCTCTTATGCCATGCCTCTCTTATGCCATGTCTCTCTTAAGCCATGTCTCTCTTATCCCATGTCTCTCTAATCCCATGTCTCATTTTTCCCATGTCTCTCTAATGCCATGTCTCTCTAATGCCATGTCTCTCTTATCCCATGTCTCTCTTATACCATGTATATACATAATGTAACCAAAATCGAACTTGACCTGTACTTTATGGTCATAAACTTACATGTAAAATCTGAATGAAAATCATGCAATCTCTCAAACATTATTGACCAGACACTAAAATATTTGACGGACACACAGCCACACGAACAGACAGGGGAATACTTTATAAACTTTCACCATTTTTTAAATGGAGGGGGCATACAAAAAGCTACTCATTATATATAGCTATGAAGAGTGTGACTTTTCGTACAATTCAGGTGAAAAGCAGCATGCTAGATATTACTAAATGTTTTCTTTACAGACAATAATGTAATGTATACTTTAAAAAGAGAGGCACAAAAGGGCTTGTATTGCTCTTATTCTGACTGGACTGTTCTGAGTAAGTTTTGTGAAAATCTTTTGCAATGTTACCAAGGAAAAGCTAACAGAATTCACTGTGACCTTGACCTACTGACCCAAAAACAGTAGGGATCATCTACTCAGTAAGACCAATCATTCTATGACGTTTGAAGACTGGGGGGATGTATATCTCAAGATATTGAGTTGAAAAGATTTTCGAAGTTCAGGTCACTGTGACCTTGACCTTTGACCCACTCACCCAAAAAATGATAGGATCATTTACTCAGTAAGACCAATCATCCTACGGAGTTTAAAGACTACGGGTCAAATAAATCTCAAGATATTGAGCGGCAAAAAAATCTAAAGTTCTGGTCACTGTAACCTTAACCTTTGAACCACTAATAACTAATTTGTCAGAATAACCAATAATTTAGTGAAGAAATATTAGTACAAAAAGGAGCATTACTCTGTCAAATATGATAATGACATATAACATTTGGCAGCATCATGATCCTTTTGCCATAAGCAATACAATTTGAAAGTTTGATGAAGAAATTAAGAAATGGCTATGTTATAGCCAACGCTAAGTTTTTGTGACGGACAGAGGACGATCCCTATGCATCTTTTCTCTGAAAGGGCGACACAAAAATTGTTACATGTAGACTATTATCAAGGAACTGCTTTCGGAGGTGACTGTGACCTTGACCTTTGACCTACTGACCCTAAAAACAATTACATGAGCAAGTTAAAAGAAGGTTGAAAGAAAATTATGACCTGTAGCGTGTAATCAAGGAACTGCTAACGGATGTCACTGTAACCTTGACCTTTGACCTAATGACCCTAAAAACAATTATATCTACAAGTTGCATCAGCATGTTTCATCAAAGTCAAAGAAAATTGCGACCTGTAGATGTTATAAAGGTAAAGTTTACTGACACGGATGGACGGTTGGACATACTAACTAGATGCCCGAGTGCAACATGTCGAGCCCGCCAGCTGTCAAAAGGACTAACTCCTTACTACGTAGAGATAGGTCAAAATACACTTAAATATTGGATGTAACATGCATGTTGTACCACAGAAAAGTGGTCTCGATTTTACTCTACGGCAAGTAATATTAAAGTTACAATAATCAGCTATTTATAGTAACAACAAAGGGAAGTAATTCTAAAAAACAAGGATAGCTCATGGTGGTGAACAGTTGTGCTAAGTTATATCAAAATCCCTCCATGCATGAAGAAGAAATGCTCCGGACAAAGATATTCTTGAATTTGACCTTTAACCTCTAAGTGTGACTTTGACCTTAGACCTAGGGACCTGGTTCTTGCGCATGACACTCCGACTCATGGGGGTGAACATTTGTGCCAAGTAACATCAAAATCCCTTCATGCATGAAGAAGAAAGGATCCGGACAAAGTGATTCTTGAATTATTCCTGCATCTGACCTTTGGGCTCTAAGTGTGACCTTGACCTTAGAACAAGGGACCTGGTTCTTGCGCATGACACTCTATTTCATGATTGTGAACATTTGTACCAAGTTACATCAAAATCCCTCCATGCATGAAGTAAATTATGCTCCGGACAAAGTCATTCTTGAATTTGACCTTTAACCTCTAAATTAGTGTGACCTTGACCTTAGACCTAGGGACCTGGTTCTTGCAGATGACAGTCCGTGTCATGATGGTGAACATTTGCACCAAGTTACATCAAAATCCCTCCATGCATGAAGAAGATATGCTCTGGACAAACTAAACTCGGACGCACTCACGCACACACGCACATACACCAAACTGCCATTTGGACAACTATATCAAGCTTTCGCAAGCGGCTCGACAAAAATAGGCAGTTGTGTGGCTATTCTGTTGTTCTTTCTTTTGTACTTTTTTCCACATTGGCTTAAAAACAGCCACATAAGACAAACTGAATGAATGACAGTAAAAGAGAAATAACTGTTACGTATTGCTGCCATAGCCACTTAACCTGCATTTTGTGGGCACAGACTTTGTCCAGTACAGCTAAAAATCGCAAGTGTTCAAAACATGCCTCATGTTCACACATAACCGAACCAGCTCTATCCCACTATGCTGAAATATATTCAGTAGCTACAGACTGCAGTCAATTACTACTTTTTTACAATAGTTTTATTCTACTTTACTGATGAACACGTTAAATGCCATCTGAATAATTCAACACTCAAAACTCTTACATTAACCAGTTTTCTGATTTTCTTTTGAAACGGTCCAAATATTCCTGTACATCTGAAACTCCCCACCACACTGGCTTAGTCTGGTCATGAGCTACATCAACAACTGCAGTCTCAAAAGGAAAACAGTCATCAGACAGGAAGTGAACCCAGGGCATAAGGAAAAGCCAGGAAGGATCCTTTGATGCTCCAGCAACATTCTTTATAAGTAACAAAACTGCATCCAACAAGATTTTCCTAAAAGGTAAAAAAAAATGGATTTAGAACATCAGGTTTTTTTACAAACTACCAATAGAATAAAAGAGCTATTTGTAAAAACTAGAATGCCCCCCTAATGTGGTGAAAGTCGAACTATGCAAGGAACCGTTTTAACACATTAAAAGTCACTGTGAAATTGGCATCAGACCAAATAACCTGAAAGTAAATAGGGTTCATCCACTGATAATGTCAAATCAATTTTGAATAAAAACCATTCAAATCTGCCCTAATATTTTTTAAATATTTTTTTGGCCTAAAAACATACAGTCCACTCTCGTTATCTCGACTTCGGTTATCTCGATTTTTCGAAATCTCGACTGGATTTTCTCAGTCCCGATTTTTTCCCTTCTTATTCTATATAAATCAACTACGGTTATCTCGATTTGTTTATCTCGATTTTTTCGTTATCTCGACTAAATTTTTGATCCCCAACTATGAAATTTCCTCTATTTTGACATCCGATATCTCGATTTGACATTTATCACCTGCCAAAGAAGGTGCAAAAAGCTGCACGCGATTGTATTCGCTCAATTGTCGTCTGCTGTCAGATGTGGAAGGCATGAACTTGTCCGAGCGCCAGTCGAGCAATCCCGAGAAGGGCCCGGTTACCAACCCGGGAGTGTTTTCGCACCGTTTGTTTGTTTTACATGAATAAGATGAATTGTACATTTAGTTGATTTAAACCTAGAGCTAGTTTCACAACAAGTATATTACACAGATCACAATATGGTGGAAAGAAGCAAACGTCTTTCTATCAACAATAATCTTTCTTACCCACGCCCTCACCCCCCTATATATTGCATAGTTTATCCAACTTCGGTTATCTCGATCTTTCGTTATCTCGACTTATTTTCCTTGGTCCCAAAAAAATCGAGATAACGAGAGTCGACTGTAACTACATTGTACAATTCTTGGTCTTAAACAAGAGCTGTCCCTCACAAGTGACGAATGCCCCCGAAAGAGGTGTCTCACAGTCTGTGTCCTCTCCATGTGCTCAATAAATGTGCTATGCAATTTTAAAATCCTTCCATGCATGACAGAGTTACCATGCATACAGTATTCCATTACTTTTAAACACTAAGTGTGACCTTGATCTTTGAGGTAGGGACATGGTTCTTGCAGACAACACATTGTCTTGATGTGCTGAACATTTGTGCAAAATTATTTTTAAATCAATCAATGCATGACAAAGTTATAGTTCGGACACAAATGTATGCATATATATTTTTATACAGGATTCCATTCCCTAAAAACTAAGTGTGACCTTGACCTTTGAGGTAGTGACATGGGTCTTGCACACACACTTTGTCTTGATGTACTAGACAATTGTGCCAAGTTATTTTAAAATCCTTCAATGCATGACAAAGTTACAGTCCGGACACGAATGTGTGCATATATGCATATATAGAGGAATCCATTACCTTCAAACTCTAAGTGTGACCTTGACCTTTGAGGTAGGGATGTGGGTCTTGCACGTGACAAGTCCTCTTGATGGGCTTGACATTTGTGCCAAGTTATTTTAAAATCCTTCAATGCATGACAAAGTTATAGTCCGGACACGAATGTGTGCATATATAGAGGATTCCATTACCTTCAAACTCTAAGTGTGACCTTGACCTTTGAGGTAGGGACGTGGGTCTTGCACGTGACACATCGTCTTGATGTGCTAGACAACTGTGCCAAGTTACTTTAAAATCCTTCAATGCATGACAAAGCTACAGTCCAGACACGAATGTGTGCATATATGCATATATAGAGGAATCCATTACCTTCAAACTCTAAGTGTGACCTTGACCTTTGAGGTAGGGATGTGGGTCTTGCACGTGACACGTTGTCTTGATGTGCTAGACATTTGTGCCAAGTTATTTTAAAATCCTTTAATGCATGACAAAGTTACAGTCCAGACACGAATGTGTGCATATATAGAGGATTCCATTACCTTCAAACTCTAAGTGTGACCTTGACCTTTGAGGTAGGGACGTGGGTCTTGCACGTGACACATGGTCTTGATGTGCTAGATATTTGTGCTAAGTTATTTTAAAATCCTTCCATGCATGACAAAGTTACAGTCCGGACACGAATGTGTAAGTGGGGATGCACAGACGGACAGACGTGCGGATAGACGGTGCGATTTTAATATGCCACCCTTCGGGTGCATAAAAAATGTGTTTGGTGGAAAAAAAAATTAATGTGGTCTTAAAAATTTTTTTTAAAATGTTCCGGTGACCTTAACCTTGGAGGTACTGACCTCAAAATCAAGAGAGGACATTTGCTCCACATCAAGTTTCAAGATGCTAGGCCGACACGTACTCGAGTTATTGTCTGTAAACTGTTTTACAATTCCGGGTAACTGAGACCTTGACCTCTGACCTATTGGCCTAAATAATGATAGGAGTTACCTGCTAGTAATGACCAACCTCTACATGAAGTTTTAAGATGTTAGACACAAGCGTTCTTGAGTTACCATCCGGAAACAGTTTTACTATTCTGGGTCATTGTAACCTTGACCTTTGACCTAGTGACCAGAAACATGGACAATGCACAACTTTGCATGGTACTTATCACTTCTGTTAAGTATCATTAAATTATGACATGGGATTTTGGAGATTAAGAGTCCACAAGATTTTACTATCTCGAGCCACTGTGACCTTAACCTTTGACCCAAAACATAGACCAAGCACAATTATGCATGGTACTTATATCAAGTATCATTAAATTCTGACCAGGGCTTTTGGAGATATAGCGTCCACAAGATTTTACTTTCTCAAGCCTCTGTGATCTTGGTCTTTGACCAAGTTACCCGAAACATGAACCATGCACAACTAGGCATAGTACTTATCACTTCTGTGAAGTATCATAATTTTCTGACCAGGGGTTTCTGAGATTAAGCGTCCGCAAGATTTTGTCTACGGACGGATGTACATACTGAAAAAATTAAAGTTGTGTGGCTATTCTTTTGTTCTCTCAATTGTACTTTTTAGCCACATAAGTCATACAGAATGAATGACATCAAAGTGAATTAACCTTGTGGTTTTGGAGAAATGTTTCTATTCTTTGCTCTCAACAGGGTAGAGGTCAACTTGACAATGCTACATAACAGATATCTAAGCTCTAGGCCTTGAGGTTTGAAGAAAATTTTAAAGGTCCATTACTAAGACCAAATCAAATTTTCTTTTAAATCTGGAATTGTAACAGGAAAATACAGTTTGAAACTTTACAATAGCCGTGGAGTATTTCCCTGTTTGAAATACTGCTACAGAAAAGGAGAATACATGTACACAAAGTGTATAAAAAAACAGCCTTAACACTCTAAATGCCTTATTAAATAAGTTGCAACTCTCTTTCAGCAAAGGGGTCTTTACTTATACTTAAGTAGATGTAAGTCAGACCACTGTCACTGGCTGCAAAGGAAGTCACTAGTTGCTAGGGGAAGTCACTAGTTGCTAGGGGAAGTCATTGGTTGCTAGGGGAAGTCAGTGGCTGAAAAGGAAGTCAGTGGTTGCTAAGGAAGTCATGGTTGCTATGGAAGTCAGTGGTTGCTAGGTTAGTTGCTGGTTGCTATAGGAACTCATTGGAAGCTAGGTTTTTCCAATAACTTTATATAGTTACAAACAAGGGACACCCAGGGCTTGGTCGATTTTAATCCAACGGGCATGATTTGAACAAACTTGGTAGAGGTCCACTAGACAGTGCTACATACCAAATATCTAAGCTCTATGCCTTGACATTTTGGAGAATTTTTTTAAAGGTTTTCCCATATAAGTCTATGTAAAACATGATACCCACCCCACTGAGGGCAAAGCCAACACTGAACCCCAGGCGCAAGATTTGAAAACACTAAAAAATGGAAGAGATCAACATGACAATGCTACATATAATAGATATTTAAGCTCTAGGCCTTGTGGTTTCGAAGAATATTTTAAAGGTTTTTCCTATATTATATGTTATTTGGTTTTTGAAGTGGTATATGGGGATATATTACAAGCCTAGACTTATATCATAACATTATGTCGAGGAGGGTAATATATCCCCATATACCACTTCAAAAAACAAATAACAATTGTATTACCCTTCCCTTTCTTAAATATTGAAAGATCCCATTTATGTTTTATTTATTTAATGGCTGAACGTAAGCAGACCATCAAATCCCCCTATGATACCTCAATGTCAATTTGTGACGTCACAAATCAGCATGGACTTATACATACTGTACGCGGCAAACAAGCTCACGTTTAGCATGGGGTACAGTAACGGGATGTGTCAAGTTTATATCACCGGCTTGCTCGTAAATATCAATATCTATTAAAGGATTGTTGAACAATAAGAAGACCAAAAATTTCATGGAAGGGTAATAAAAATCTATATAAAAATCAGTGACTAGCTGGGTGAGGTCAATTTTGATCACATGGGCAAGCTTTAAACAAACTTGGTTGAGGTCCATTATAGTCAATGCTTCACACCAAAGTTCTTAGCTCTGGGCCTTGTGGTTTTGGAGAAATGTTTCAATTTAAGAGAGCTAAATCCCAGGATGCTTCTGGCCAAGTTTGATGATATTCCATTAGGTGGTTTATGGAAATAGGTCGTTTAAACCAATTATTGTGGATGGACAGACACGTACAGACTGTAGATGGATAGATGAACAGACAAAGGATATCGAACCATCCTTAAAGCTCATAACAACTTAGTGATCAGGTGAGCTAAAGACTGTTATATAATACCACAACCAAACTTCTTCCTTTGCAGTGGCTTGAGCTGAGTACATATGTTATGTAAACATTTTGAGCCATGTACATATTTTATCCAGTTTGGAAACCACAAAAGATGGAATGACAGATGGACAAGGCCAAGACTGTAGCCCTCTGCCTTTGACAGGGATAACTAGCAATTGTTTATGTTCTAGTACATTGTCTACATACACGTTAACTTGGGAGAACTTTTTCTTCAAGAAATATCACAAACTCAGCATGATACGAAAATACCTTTTCCCTGGAAACACTTTGTTAGCCATTTGTAGTTCTGGACAGTTCATTTTGTCCTTGTCCACTGAAACTGTCAGGGCTTTGATCAACAAGCGTACAGTTTTGGTATCAGCAATATTTATTTCCACTGTCTCAGACATCAAACATAAAAATGTGAGCGCTGCCATTGTTGTTTTCTCCTTGTTTTCTTTTGTTTCTGCTGTCATCAACTGCTCCAAGTTGGTTTTTTTCATAAAGGCTGTTGTGAGGTATGTACTCATCTAGAATTTGATATAAAGTTGCTTAGAATGTGAATATGCATTGTTGTACTTTGTTCATAATAATCTTACTGTATAGTTTTTACACTGATATCATGCTAAAACTTTGTTTTTAAAACTTAAACAAGAGCTGTCCCTCATAAGTGACGAATGCCCCCGAAAGAGGTGTCTCACAGTCTGTGTCCTCTCCATGTGCTTAACAATTGTGCAATGTAATTTTACAATCCTTCCATGCATGACAGAGTTACCATGCATACAGTATTCCATTACATTTAAACTCTAAGTGTGACCTTGACCTTTAAAGTAGGGATGTGCGTCTTGCAGACGACACGTTGTCTTGATGTGCTGAACATTTGTGCGAAGTTATTTTAAAATCCTTCAATGCATGACAAAGTTACAGTCCAGACACGAATGTTTGTATATATATACAGGATTCCATTACCTATAAACAATTAGTGTGACCTTGACCTTTGAGGTAGGGACGTGGGTCTTGCATATGACACGTCATCTTGATGTGCTAAACATTTGTGCCAAGTTATTAAATAAAATCAATCAATATATGACAAAATTACAGTCCAGACACGAATGTGTGCATGTATACAGGATTCTACTACTTTCGAATTCTTAGTGTGACCTTAACCTTTAAGGTAAGGACATGGGTCTTGCACGCGATACATCATCTTGATGTGCTGAACATGTGTGCCAAGTTATTTTAAAATCAAGACAATGGATATACATGTCACTATTACCATCTCACTTTAGAAGTCAAATTATAGATCTTATTTATTTAAGGCTACTGTGACCTTGGCCAACAAAATTGTACCTGAACATTGTCTTCAATGTTTTTCTAAGATTTAACTTAGTAACAGATTTTGACCCTACATGAATGCGTCCTTAATTTCATGAGCAAATATTCTGGTCATTATATTCATTAAAATTGGGTAGAAAATTAGGCTTTTAGAATGCTTACTAGGATATAATGAAAACCTTAAAACTAGTGACACAGTTTTTTACCCTTGTCCCGAGATAACCATGCAAGTTTCTAACATTTTGTCCTTCTCGATAAAGACAAATATTCTGGTTTTATTATACAGTCTATAAATAAACAACATGTCATTGGTTCAGAGCACGATCAGCTAGGCAATAAGTTTTCCTATTTTTAGCTCTGGTTGTCATTTTGTGAAGCAGAACAGATCTATTTGAGCAAGTTTGGTAGAGAACCATCCAAGCAACAATCCTGTTGGTTGAAATTGACCCAGTGGTTTACGACAATATGCTGTTTAAACCTCTTTCTATTCTTATCTCTGGTGGTCATTTTGTGTAGCAGAGCAGAATCATAACTATGAGTAAGTTTGGTAGAGAACCATCAAAGGGACATTCCCACAGGTTTAGTTGAAACCAGCACAGTAGTAAATGAGGAGATGTTGACTCAGAAGCAATTGTTTATGACTGACGATGGCAGACTGCAAGTGCAATAAAGTTGTTATTGTCATAGGATACAGTTACTTTTCAGTTTTTCAGTTAGTACTGTCTTTATACAGAAGATGTGGGGGTCGCAAACAGATGTAAAATTTGGTCAATGAATGCGAAATTGGTTGCGATAACCCAATCGCAATAATTTTACAGTCATGTTATGGTTTCTTTTATTGAATTATTTCTTAAATATGAATTGTATTATGATCCCCAGCTGACAATTGCTATTTTTCTAACAGCCAACATGAAACAATCCCAAAAGCTCAACATGACCACTAATAATACTCATTTTGAGCTCAAATTAAATATGATTTAGGATGTTTTAAACATTGATTCAACACTTACATTCTGACGAAATTCTATATTGTCAAAATAGCATCTTCCATCAATCATATAGATCTTTTTCACACAATCCCACAACATTCTTATTTGTTGAATGATATCATCTGGTAGGAGAAGTCCTTTGTCATGTTCAATGAAATCTGGACAAAATATTTCAACTGCTCTCTCTGCATGCTTAATTAGGCTTTTCTTCCATGTGAAGTAGTCAATCAACTTTTCCCTAAGAGACTTTGATTCATTTTCTATAAAGCAGTCAAATTGATGCCACAGATCTAAAAAAGAAACAAGAGGCCCAATCTGGCCCTAAGTTGCTCATCTAAGCAAGCTGTATTTCAAGTGCCCAACATGGCATTGATGCATACAATCAAGCACTCTACAGCAATTGGATATATAGTATATAATATATAGTAGAGATAAGATAATTATGTAGCAAAAAAAACATGATAATCATAATTATTCATTTATGATACATAAACAAATGTTGTTCGCTTTAATCAGCGGACCAAACTGCCCCTGATTCTCCAATCACTAACAGTTACTGTGTATGCCCTTTAACATTAAAGAATATGCAAGAATGGTAATTCTGTGCAAACCCAGATCATTACACACACAACAAATAAGAGCTTTTTACAATGACAAGTAAAGAAAAAGACAAACTATAATTTTCTAATAACTTAAAGTTTCACTTCCTAGCATTTTTGAAACATGAGGCCTGTTCTGGGTAAGTTGCGTAAAAATATCTTGGAATGTTCTCAAGGGAAAGCTAACAGAGGTCATTGTAACCTTGACCCACCAATCCAAAAAACAGCAGGGACTGTCTACTGAGTAAGACAGATCATCTTTTAAAGTTTGAAGACTGTAGTTGATAATTAGATCTCAAAATATTGAGCTGAAATTATTTTCAATGTATGGGTCACTGTGACCTTGGCCTTTTACCCATCGATCCAAAAAACAATAAGGATCATTGACAAGTTGCATTCAACCTTCTGAGCAAGTTTTATGACAGTCAAATGAAAATTGTGACCTGTAGAGTGGTATCAAGGTAATCCTAAAGGAAGCTACTGTGACTTTGATCAATGACCCACTGATACCAAAAACAGTAGGGATCATCTATTCAGCAAGACCAATCATCCTATGATGTTTGGGTGATATGGGTCTCAAGACATTAAGGGGAAACAATATTCAAATTTCAGGTCACTGTGACCTTGACCTTTGACCCACTGACCCCAAAAACAGTTAGGATCATCAACAGGTTGCATGCAACCTTCTGAGCAAGTTTGATGAAAGTCAAATTACAAGAGAGCCATGGTGGCCCCATATCGCTCACCCGAGTACCAGTGCACTTACCTAAGGAAGTGGTTATTTTGACCCCAGGGGCATGATTTGTACAAAATTGGTAGGGGACCACTAGACAATGTTATATACTAAATATCTTAGCTCTAAGCCTTGTGGTTTTTAGAAGATTTTTCTTTTACATTATAAGAGACAGAAAGCTTGGACCACAGGGGATATCGAACGTGTGACGCAGCATGCAAAAATTGTACGGAATAGCACGGCTAAAAGGGGATCCACCTGGGGGTTACTGTATATATATGTATAACAAGTGAACCCCTGGGTGGGGCCAATATTAACCCCAGGAGCAAACTTGGTAGAATTCAACTACACAATGGTCTATACTAAATATCTTAGCTCTATGCCTTGTGGTTTTGGAGCCAAAATATTTTTGAGGTTTTTCCTATAGAAACCTTTGTAAAATCAAGTGACCCACGGGCGGGTACGTTTTGACCCAGGGGTCATGATTTGAACAATTTTGGTAGAGGTTTACTAGGCAAAGCTTCATGCCAAATATCTAAGTTTTATGCCATACAGTTTCCGAGAAAAAGATTTTTAGAAGTTTTTCCTATATTAGCCTTTGTGAAATCAAGTGATCCTCCAGGCGGAGTCAATTTAATCCTGGGGTCATAATTTAAACTATCTTAATACTGGTCCACTAGACAATGCTGCATGTTAAATATCTAAGCTCTATGCCTTGTGGTTTCAGAGATTTTTAAAGTTTTTACTATTTGTTGCAACCAGAGTTCTGAATGGAAAAAGTAGTCTTTTAATAATTTTGGTAGAACTTTATGCAAGGAACATCCCTGCCAAGTTTCATCAATATTGGCCCAGTGGTTTCAGAGGAGACGTCATTTGCAAAATGTTGACGGACGAAGGACAGTCATCCATTCTAAAAGCTCACCCTGGCTAAAAATAATGACCTGTAGAGTATGTGTTATCAAGAAAAAGTTAACAGACATTCTAACATATGGATACTGAAGTGCCATGGCTATCTGACATATTTATGTAGCTAATTTTAGCCACGTAAGAGAAATGTTTAGGCACATAAGAACCATTAACCTACGGAATGAAGAGCTAAAAACTTGAATTGTGTCCACTGGACACGGATGCCCCCACTTTAAACCTTTGCCAGAAAACAAGAGAAGATTTCCATAACTTTGCTCTAACTGACCTGATTTACTGTGGTGAGCTAAAAACAAGAAAAAACGTCAGTAGGTCAAGTGACCCCCGGGCCCGCCAAACTTCGCCTAAAAGGGGAATGATTTGAACAATCTCGGTACAGGACCACTAGATAATGCTATATGCCAAATATCTTAAGCCTGAGTCTTGTGGTATAAGAGATTTTAAAAAAATATTTCTTATATGTCATCCTGGTTGGCTTCAATTCTCACTTGGGGTTTGAGGCCCAAATTGTGGATTGCCATGTATATTTTTTTTAAGTATAAATTCAAACCAAGGTGTACAACTTTTCATCCAAAAAAACATTTGTATGAAGTTTGGTGACTCTAGGTGCATTAATAAGGAGCAGTGCGTGCCACAAGACTTTAGTTTGATTTATACTAAGTCAAAGGCCATAACTCCGGTGTTACTTGTCCAATATATAAAACTAAAAACCAGGTACACAACTTCTCATCCCAATAAACAGAAGTTTGAAGTTTGGTGACTCAAAGTCAATTAGTAAGTTTGGTGACTCAAAGTCAATTAGTAAAGGAGCAGTGCATGCCACAAGATTTTTGGAACGTACATAGTGTACATATGTATGTACAGAAGGACAAGAGCAAATCTATATACCCATAGGCAAAAAAATTATCTTAAGTTTATTATGAAATATCATTCTGTCTATCTGCCTTAAATTAATTATTCCTAACAACTCACCCTTAGTCTTTGAATTACTAACCTAAACCTTTTAACTTCAGATATACTGTCAAGTCTCTGTTGACATCTTTGCCAGATTTTTGATTTTTTAAATAATGCTCCCATCTGTCCTTGTCTGGTTTGTCCTTTTTGATGATTATATATTTGTATGGAATCGACTGTCCCCCGGATATAAGCCGAGTTGGAATAATTTCTTCGAAAACCATTTCATAAATGTACTTGTCTATTTTCCTACAAAATAAAATAATCATTCACTCATTGAAGCTAATGAAAGGTCAATGCTAAGTGATGTAACTATTGTTGTGCAGATTTACAGATAGGCCTATTGCCAACAAGAGCTGTCCCTCCCAAGTGACGAATGCCCCCGAAAGAGGTGCCTCAAAGTCTGTGTCCTCTCCATGTGCTCAATGCACGCGACACATCCGCTTGATGTGCTAGACATTTGTGCACAGTTATTTTAAAATCCTTCAAAGCATAATAAAGTTATAGTCCGGACACAAATGTATGCATATATACAGGATTCCATTACCTATAAACTCTAAGTGTGACCTTGACCTTTGTGGTAGGGATGTGGGTCATGCACGCGACACGTCGTCTTGATGTGCTAGACATTTGTGCCAAATTATTTTAAAATCCTTCAAGGCATGACAAAGTTACAGTCCGGACACGAATGTGTGCATATATGCTTATATAGAGGAATCCATTACCTTCAAACTCTAAGTATGACCTTGACCTTTGAGCTAGGGACGTGGGTCTTGCACACGACACGTCGTCTTGATGTGCTAGACATTTGTGCCAAGTTATTTTAAAATCCTTCAATGCATGACAAAGTTACAGTCCGGACACGAATGTGTGCATATATGCTTATATGGAGGAATCCATTACCTTCAAACTCTAAGTATGACCTTGACCTTTGAGCTAGGGACGTGGGTCTTGCACGCGACACGTCGTCTTGATGTGCTAGACATGTGTGCCTAGTTATTTTAAAATCCTTCAATGCATGACAAAGTTACAGTCCAGACACGAATGTGTGCATATATAGAGGATTCCATAACCTTCATACTCCAAGTGTGACCTTCACCTTTGAGGTAGGGATGTGGGTCTTGCACGCGACACGTCGTCTTGATGTGCTAGACATGTGTGCCAAGTTATTTTAAAATCCTTCAATGCATGAGAAAGTTACAGTCCGGACACGAATTTGTAAGTGGGGACGGACGGACGGACGGACGGACGGACGGACGGTCAGACGGACAGACGGACAGACGGTCAGATGGACAGACGGTGCGATTTTAATATGCCACCCTTCGGGGGCATAAAAAGTCATATACAGTAGTCGGAACGTAACAGTTGTCACACGGAGCGCACGATACACGCACGATGTATGCATGATACACACACGTTACACGTACGGTAAACACACGGTACACGATTCAGAACGATACATGATATGAACGATACGCGATATGAACGATATATGAAGCGCATGCTACACGATAGATAGAGTACACAATATGCATTTACTTTGGCCTGTTTACATTTTACTTAAATTTAGATTTTTTTTTTTTCACCAAATCTGTTTGTTTTGTTTCTCTTTAACAATTTTTTTGTTGTTGTCCTTATACCGTTAATGGGACCAAAAGAATAAGACCAATTAATTACAGGTTTTGCACCTACAAATGTACACAATAGAAAAAAGACCTTTCAAATGTCCACAGTTTACCAAGGTGCGAAATGATTTACAGTAAGTGTCAAGTTTGAATTTGAATATTGATCCCGAGGTGCGAGAAAATGGGAGGAAGTTAATTGCTGTCAACACGTTTCTTTAAAGCGCCACTACACGAAAGACACTGTCCATTTCTCTTTTTGACAGTCAACACAATTATCTTCTCAATAAATCATTCATAGTTTTTAAGTAAATTCGTGTGGCGATGGCGGGGATTACCCTAAACAAGATGTCATTTTAATAAGGTACTGTACAATTATTTTATAATTTTTGCTCGGACTTTAACTGATTTTGTAAAACTATCGATGATTCATCGATTCATCATATTTTTTTTAATTACCTAATAAATATTCAATAGTTTGCCTTCTAAAGTAGTTGATGTCCCCTGTCCTGTTATAATTCCTAATGAATTTCCTTATACCTTGTCTACTGCACTTAAGATAATGCCTTAGATATTGAAGAAAAATTATGTCCTTTCCGCCGAAAAAAATATGATTAAATTTCGGATTTCAGGTGTAAACTTTCTTCCACCTGTCCCAGAAGTCATTATTGCACTGCCAAATGAAAATAATACAATGTAAAGTCAGCATTTAATTTCTTTTTGTGGAGATGTACACGCTTAGTAAAACAATTCACAAGTGAATAAAACATCGAATCGTATACCATATAGGCTTATCGTGCACCGGGAATCGTGTATTGTATATCGTGTATAGTATATCGTGTATAAGTATATAGTGCATGTTGCACGATGAATGATACGATATGATATACGATATAAGATAAACAAAATACACAATGAGCGCACGCACGTTATACACACGTTACACGCACGATATAAGCAAATTTTGACAACTGTTACGTTCCGACTACTGTAAGCTAAGTGCCTTCTACTGTAGCAATGGAACTTTATATAATACATGTTTCATTGTGATTGCTGCTTCAGTGCTGACATGTATGAATCTGATATTCAACATTATCAATTCAAGGATGTGAAATTTGTAAAGAGTCTATATGTAAATATTTCATTAGTTACACAACAATTCACAGTTTCGGCGTAACAGGAAAAGGACAAACTCCAAAAGCATCTGTAATAAAGAAACTGACACTTGTACTGTAGGTAACGTTAATGTAAGAGGAATGGACAAGACATGGTGAATTACAGTTAAGCAGCAAGAAGTAAACAATAAGAAATAAATGATTATAATGTTCTATAAGTATATAGTGCAAGTTGCACGATGAATGATACGATATGATACACGATATAAGATAAACAAAATACACAATAAGAAATAAATGATTATAATGTTCTATACATGTATGCTAACAAAAAGTTTTAAGGAGAACTAAGAATGAATATAATGTTTAGATAACTTCATTTGTAAAATGAAAAACTTAACATAAACAAGATGGCCACGATGGCTCTATATCACTCACCTGGATATCATTGCCTATTATACAAGGTCAACAATGGCATCCAGAAAACAAAGTAAAGGTACAATACACTGTAGCTCTAATCAAATTGATGTGTGCACTGAATGCCTGGGGCTACAAATAAGGTCTACATCATCTTCCACATATAGCAGAAATCTAAAATTGGAAATATCTCCAAAATCCAAAAAGACACCAAGGATGACCATCGATTGATCTATTAAAACTGATCAATAGAAACAGGTTTTACAAAATTTAATAATAATAATAACTAGAACTGTCACAAGAGTGATGAATTATACCCCCACAATACAGCTTTGTCACAGAAGTATGGCAACCATAAGAAAGGAATGGCCACAAGGACATACATTTCAGTTATTATACAATAAGTTGTGTAAATGTATTGTTTTAAAAGCACACGAAATATGTAAGGTTGGAAAGTATGGATTATTAAATTTAATAGGTTTATTTCAAACATGTTAATATCACTAACCTCCCTATCAAATTTCATGATCCTAGCCCCAAGCGTTCTTAAGTTATCATCCGGAAACCGTTTAACTGTTCCGAGTCATGTGACCTTGACCTACAGACCTCAAAGTCAAACCTGACCTGTATTTCATGATGTTACACCTGTGTACCAAAAATTATTTAAATAGGTCAAGCCTTTCATGAGTTATCACCCGGAAACAGTTTTACTGATCAGGGTCACTGTGACCTTGACCTTTGGCCTACTGACCCCAAAGTCAAATTTGACCTGTATTTTCTGATGATGCACCTGTGTACCAAAAATTATTTAAATCGGTCAAGTCGTTCATGAGTTACCATCTGGAAACCGTTTTACTGTTCAAGGTCACTGTGACCTTGACCTTTGGCCTACTGACCCCAAAGTCAAACTTGACCTGCATTTCATGATGTTACAGCTGTGTACCAAAAATTATTTAAATTGGTCCAGTCGTTCATGAGTTATCATCCGAAAACTGTTTTACTGTTCAGGGTCACTGTGACCTTGACCTTTGACCTACTGACCCCAAAGTTGAACTTGACCTGTATTTTTTTATGTTGCACCTGTGTACCACATATTATTTAAATCGGTGAAGTCGTTCATGAGTTATCATCCGGAAACAATAAAACCAACAGACTGCGCTTTGTACAACTTCAAGCGATATCATCTGATGATGTGGATTGAAAATTATTGTGTGCCAAGGACAATACCTTGAAACAGAAATAAACAAAGCAATACCAGCAATGAAATATGATTATCTTCCGTAATCAGCTAACAGCGCATTAATTTCTAAAACAGAAAAAAAGGTGTAATGCAGTCCGTAAGCTATATACCTTCCTGTAATCGTTTGAAGTTGTATGTACTCTTTTTATTTGTAATATGTTCTTATCATATGCAACATTCAAACAGAAGATTGATCTGGTCTGTCTTGCACTACTTTCGCATGTTTACAGTTGTTATTCGCACACAGCACAGCTAAATTTCTTGCAGTGTTTGAAATGTGGTATGCTAACTTAGGCCTAGGGGACTTTCAGTCCAAAGGCCAATAAAACAAATACTAAACTATCAAGTTAGAAATAAACACATAAGTAAAAACACACATATCAGATACAAGCATATTCATTTACACCCGACAAACACTCCAAATGGTAGGTATTTTTAATCAGATATTTTGTCCATATTCACCAACATTATAAATTCACACAAAGTACTCAATGATACAGTAATTTTTGGAACAAAAAGTACTGCATTTAACAAATGACACGGAAAAAACATCAATGTGATTTGTTTGATTTTTCTGTATAAAGCATATGAAAAAGTAAGGTTGCATGTCAATGCTTGTGTTTTTCATTCTCCAGCAACCTTCACATTCAGAAGAATAGGCAACAGTCTGTGTAACACCCCACTTTCTTATGTTACTATTTACTAATTTTTTATAACAACAACTGCATGCTTCATCACATTCTACATTTAAACAAAAAGTTTAATTTTCCATCTAGGTGACTGCATGTCTATATTGTTAAACATGAAACTCTGAATGTTCAACAAGAGACTGAAGGCATTGACAGGAACTACAGAAAGCCAGTGTAATTACTGATGCCCGATTGATGAACAATTCCCATTTGTTACTTTTTGTTTGAAAACCATTTACAGAAATTCTTTGTAACTGCACATAGTAATTGGGACCATTGATTTAAAACAAAACTCATCTATATAAAGGTATACATTGCTACATTACCTTGCTCTGAATTTTAGTCATAACCATTGACTGGAATTTTTTCTTACAAAATAGAAATAAGGAAGACATTGAGGGGAAATTTTAGAGTCATGTACTCTTTTTCCATGCACAACAATTACTTCCACACAAGTACACATATCTGTATGATGACAAATCAGTTTATATTTACATGATTATTATGATGCAATCACTTATATAGCATTCTTTCCTTACTAGAGTCCTATCTTCAATTTCCAGATTAGACTAGCAAATTTCTAGCTTTTTTAAAAGCTAACCTTGTGATGTTTTATAAACAATTGCATAAAAATGATTCAAGATTTGCAGGGCTAGCACTCGCAGTGCCAAAGTGGGTTACTAAAAAGCTTAATTGGCTCTAAAAAGTGATCAACACATTTTTCTTGGCCAAAAGAAGATGCATAGAATGATACAAATAAATTATATGCCGGTAACTAATTAATGGCAGTGCTATTTACCAACTGTTGGCAATGCTCAGCAACAGCATGTTAAATACAACCTTCATACATTTACCAAAGTCTTACACCACTTTATGATGATTACAATGTATAAAAGTATATGTACTGTATCAAAATGATGTAAAGAAATGTAACTTATTTGATGCGATTCAAAACTGATTAAAGGCAGAGCTATTTATACCAACTGGTTGCAGTGCTCAACAACGGCATACCATTGTCTTAGAGTCCATTAGTCAACAGCGGAAAACAGTGTCACATGACATGTCTGTCAGGAATTTAGGTAAATTTGATATTTTTTTAAAGAAATTTATTTTTAAGTGAATATATAGAGGATAATTGTTGGTTTCGTTGTAAGATCACATTTTAATTTCACCGAGTGGGCACCAAAAGTGATAATTTCACGAGTGGCACAGCCACGAGTAAAAATAACATTTTTGGTGTTCACGAGTGAAATTAACGTGATATTACACCGATACCAATAATTTTTCTGTTTATTTTATGGTTAAAACTTTATTGAGTTTGTTTCTATAAAAATATCAAAAATTGCGGGAAACGTCACCAGAAAACATAGCGCAAATGACGTCATTTAAACGACGTCATCGTCGCATGGTTTCCAGCATTAATTACGCTCGGTATACTTTTTGACGTAAATCCGGGTTAAAGATTGCAAAAACAGTGAAAAATAAAAATGGTAATCCACTGTTTCAAAACTGTGGATTATCACTTTTATTTCACTGAGAAAACTCTGATGTTATTGAAAAATAATTCACTGGAAAACATAAAATAAAGATGTAATCATCGTAATAAAAAAGTTTTCAATAACATCTGATTCATAGATTTGGAAATCAAACTACAAACTCTTATATTGAGCTCTGTACTTTCCGTTACTATCCATTATTATGCCATAATATGTATATGATTATCTTCCGCTATCAGTGTAATTAAGTTGACACATACAGTACAGAAATTTCTAAAACCAGAGTCCATGAAAAAACTGTGCAATGGAGCCCGTAAGCTATAAACTAAATCTGAATCATTTGAAAATATCTTAACTTTGTAACATGGTCTTTATAATCGTATACTTAGTGACAGTCAAACAAGCTTGATCTGCATGGTCTGTCTTGCACTTACTAACTTTCCCACAGTGCAGTTAAACAGTCGGTATCAGCTGATTTTAAAGTTAAATTATCTACGGTGTACGAAATGTAGCATGTTACATCGACCTTTGGGGCTTACAGCCCCCAGGCCAAAAACTAAAAATGCAGCCAGTTTTGACCCTAGGAGCAAAGTTGAAACAGTTTTTAGAGAAGACCACTAGATAATGCTACAAATCAAATGCCTACCAGTAAGCTCTAGACCTTGCAATTATGAAGAGGAAGACTTAAAAAAAAATCTTATAAAAGGCTATGTAAAATAATTACCCCAGGGTATGCCCATTTTACCCCATGGGCCTAATTTGAAAAATCTTGGTAGAGGAACACTAGGCAATGCTACTCAAGAAGTTTCTAAGCTTTGGGGCCCTTGGTACCATTCCAAATTCCAATCATCTATTTGTTTTATGGAGAAGAGATTTAACTTTTTCCTATTTGTTGCCATACTAAATACCAGAGTTCTACATGGAAAGGCATTCTTCGAACGGCTTTGGCAAGGAATATTCCCAGTAAGTTTCATGAGAATTTGCCAAGTGGTTTCTGAGGAAATGTCATTTAAGGGAATGGTGCAGAACTGATTGATGGATGGACCGACAGTCATACGCCGGATGGTGAATGGTCCTTCTAGCTCACCCTTAGACACTATGCCACATGAGCTAACAAAACAATGAGAAATATACCTTCTTTCCTTCATAAGACGATCCTGCTTATCCCAGCCTCCCATTTCATGATTGCCAATCACCAGTATGCATTTATCTTTTGATGGATCAAATTTAAATTCCTCACTAGTTAAAACATGGAATTGAACTCTAATGCACTTCTCATTAAATTTTCTGAAATAAATCAAAGACATTTATATATTCAGTGCTTTACAACTGAGCGCATTTTAAAATCAAATATGTACTGAGCTAGTCATTGTTAATAACACTATAGCTTTCAATAACCTCCTTACAAAAATGTCTCAATCAACCAATTAAATAAACATGCCGCAACACTAACCATGCTAACTGGAATCCAGAATTTAAAAACGGTAAACAAACAGGCTCTTATTTAACTGGATGTATAAGAGTTGGTGACTTTGCTATATGATTGTAATAATTCTATCAACATGATCAACTTATGACTTTGTGACAATTATACATATTCAATACATTATTAAACAATAGTTACTACAATACATTTGTATTTATTGACTGATCACCAGTCAACATTTACATATAACCCATGTGCAGGCCAGGAATATTAAACAAGAGGGCCATGATGGCCCTTTATCGCTCATCCGAGTACAACTTACTGATTTTAACAAAGTTGCTAGAAATCATCGAAACAACCTTTCTGACAAATTTCCAGGATATTTGAGCTGAAAATGTTACCTCTAGAGTGTTAACAAGGTTTTTCTATATTTGGGCTCTGTTACCTAGTTTTTGACCCAAGATGACCCATATTCGCACTTGAGCTAGAAATCATCGAAACAACCTTTCCAACAAATTTCCAGGATATTTGGGCTGAAAATGTAACCTCTACAGTGTTAACAAGGTTTTTCCACATTTGGGCCTTGTGACCTAGTTTTTGACCCCAGATGACCCATATTCAATCTTGAGCTAGAAATCATCAAAACATCCTTTCCAACAAATTTCAAAGATATCTGGGCTGAAAATGTAACATCTAGAGTGTTAACAAGGTTTTTCCATATTTGGGTCTTGTGACCTAGTTTTTGACCCCAGATGAGCCATATTCAAACTTGGGCTAGAAATCATCGAAACAACCTTTCTGACATATTTCCAGGATATTTGGGCTGAAAATGTTACCTCTAGAGTGTTAACAAGGTTTTTCCATATTCTGGCTGTGTGATCTAGTTTTTGACCCCAGATGAGCCATATTCGAACTTGGGCTAGAAATCATTGAAACAACCTTTCTGACATATTTCCAGGATATTTGGGCTGAAAATGTTACCTCTAGAGTGTTAACAAGGTTTTTCCATATTCAGGCTGTGTGACCTAGTTTTTGACCCCAGATTACCCATATTCGATCTTGAGCTAGAAATTATCGAAACAACCTTTCTGACAAATTTCCAGGATATTTGGGCTGAAAATGTAACCTCTAGAGTGTTAACAAGGTTTTTCCACATTTGGGCTCTGTGACCTAGTTTTTGACCCCAGATGACCCATATTCGAACTTGAGCTAGAAATCAACCAAACAACCTTTCTGACAAATTGCCAGGATATTTGGACTGAAACAGTAGCCTCTAGAGCCTTAACAAGATTTTTCTATTTTTGGCTCATGTGACCTAGTTTTTCATCCGAGATGACCCATATTGGAACTCGTCCAAGTAATTACTGGGACAAACATCCTGACCCAGTTTCGTGACAATTGAGGCAAAAATGTGACCACTAGAGTGTTAACGAACTAAGTGTGGACGGACGACGGACATTCATCGATCCTAATAGCTCACCCTGAGCCAGCTCAGGTGAGCTAAAAAGATATGCACAAGGAAGCACAAAGTGCCAAGGTTGGGGAGGGTGGGTGAGATTTATGGTGTTTTAGATAAACAACGCTGCGTTTTGATTAATTTTGTGGCATGTAATTACAAGTCACTCATACGAGTAAGCAAACTGTCAAGTGGCCAACATTTCAATTTAAGTCACCATGTACTTTTCTGTGCTAATGTAATATATTATAAAAGTAACAGTGGTCCCTCTGTGCAGTGAAACAAAACCATTTCAGGAATTGGTTTCAGGAAGAGGTCAATGCAAGGATGCTAACTGATACTACTCAGTTTGGTGATAATCCTAACTGTTGATTCATGAGGAGACTAATTCTCTATTTTGCTGTTACAAGTACCCAGTTAATATGTTCAATGGACTGTCATTAATATTTTCTGTTTAAATAAGACATCAATGCAAGAATTGTTAATGCATGTTTGGTGACAATTTCTACAATTAGTTCATGCGAAATTGCTGTTTACAGATTGTCCTACTTAGTCACAGTCGTCTCTGTGCTAAGTGAATAGGGACCTTTTATTTTAAGAAAGGAATCAATGCATATATGCTACACGCAGTCTGAGCAAGTGATAGTTGTTTTGCAGGGACCTGAACATGGGGTGTCCAAACTTCATGTGACTCTGTTCAATCGATATTCTAATAGAACCACGTTTCTCACATCAACAGTGTCTAAAATGCTTACAATATATCATGTTAACTTATTAATTTAAAGATCAGTTCAAAACTATTGTATTCTTCCATTTTTATATATATAAAAAAATCAAACTTTTCAACCCATACTAAACGCCCCCTTGGGCAGAAATTTAACACCCACTGGAGCATTTAAATGGAGGTATATGGTATAAGAAAGGAAGTTTGTCCCTGAAATATTACAGCTCTCATCCTTCTTGTTATGTCTGTAAAGATCCAATGCCTGTTTCAACAGTGTTTCAGTCACTTTTACTGTCTGGCAGTTTACCTTACCATTATTCCTGGGAAGGACCAGTTATAGAACCCTATCCTCTGTAAGAAACTACCAACTTTATCACATAAAGAGACATGGTCAGTAGCAGGACTGGAAACCATGACCATGATTAAATGAGAGGTTAGTTATTTCAAGTCTGCAACCCTAACCACTAGACCACAGAGTCAGATGCTCTCATAGAATGTTAAAAGGAAACAACTATTAATATGTCACCTAAACTTTGCTAAACTTTGCCATTTTCTAACAAATGCCATTTCATAAATAAGGAGAGGTCATTTGGGTACTTGTTAACATTATTGACCTGAAACATTATTCTCAATATCTAACATTCTAAAGGTCACAGTGATCCTTAAAGTTTGAACAAGTAAACTCATAAATACATTTGGTCAATTGTTTATGTGCATGTATATTTTTTCAGTACAAGTACCAAGGACAATTTAACATAATAAAGAGCACGCTCTTATTTCCATTGTTGTCAGATACAAGGGAATCCCGGTACCAGACCGTAGATCTTTTTAAGAATAGACCCTTTGGTTCTTTTACATGCCTGGTGTAAAGCACTGATACACGTGACACTATCGATTGGTTGCTAAAACGGAAAAATATTTTTGAAATTGCCAATACCCCAACAGAGAGTTAAACCTGGGACCTCCTGATTGGTAGTCCAGAGCGTTAATCACTTGATCAAAGCACCACCCTGTCAATCAACAATGATTATAGGTTTCCCAACACCCATGATCTTACACAACTATTACAAAAATGTATCATGATAAAATTATGCATTTATTGAAAGAATAATAATTGTTTCTTATTCATGTTGTTTCTTCAAAAATGTGTTGCCATGATATCATTGAAAAAGTACTGCACAATGTTCATAACACAAATGTACTATTATAAGAAGTATTATGATGTGAATTTTGGAGTCAAATTGTCAAAAATTAAAAAAATGGTTTTTGTTAAACAAATACACATGTATGTTGATTTCAGAATTTACAGTAGATTTTCTATGTAGTAATTTAGGATTTGTTATATGCAATTTAATTCAATATTTAAAGAAAATTCAAACTTGTAATTTTTGCTAAATGTCAAATCTTTTCAGATGTTGTTAAGTAACTCAAAGCTATATACCATTTCTGGTCAAGGAAATAGTTTAATAGTTCAGGTATTAATTATGAAACTTTTTACATCACTGATTGGCCACCATTCTCAAACAATGACTTTACTAGCTCAAGGCTTATCCAGGCTGCCATGCAATCACTTTGAAGTTAAATCTTTTATTTTGTTTGATTTGTTGTTAAAATTTTTATTGTAAGCATCTTTCTTATTAATTGATATAAGTGCTAACGGGTATTGACCATACTTGTAACAAGACCAGGACTTACACAATGTGGAATTTGGTATAAAAAGTATCAAAATTTACATCTTATAGTAAGTCATACATGTAAAAGATAAAACAGCTTCTGCAATTTGCTAAGAACAAAATTAATGCATACAAGTGTTCAAGTACCTGCAAGTTGTTGGTCATGAGTTAAAATGGGCTCATGCTCTCATTACTCCCACCACATCTCCCAAATCTCCTTTTTTTATGGTAGTTCTATTATTACATTCATATATGGTAACTATAGATACTCACTTTTGTGCCGCTTTAACTCTATTATCTTCAGTTTTTGTCTGCTTCTTCTCCTGATCCTACAAAACAGAAAGATTCAATAATGAGGCATATTTATGAAATAGCTCAGTATGACAAGTTGTTCAATGTTAAATAATAGCTTTGTATGCAAATTGAATTAATTCTCTTCACCAATGTATGTATGTATGTATGTATGTATGTATGTTAAATTATAGTACCTGCTGTTTAAGGTTTTTGTTTTGTCCTGCTGTCTTTTTCGTCATACTTCGTGTTTCCACTCCTTTGGTTGCACTATCAACATTTGTTCCATCCTTGTTGTCATTTGACAAAGGTTCACTACTGGTCAGGGTGTCATCTGCTGTATGCCCTTCAGCAAACCCGTTGTTTTCTGTTGAAGATTCATCTGTTTTAGGTGTGTTATCTAAAGTGAATAACTGACTACCAACGGGGGATTTCATTTCACTGCTTTTCCCTGTCTCACTCATGCCAGTACTCCTAGCTGTTCCAAAAACCATTCCTGAAGTTGACACTGAGCCCTGGCCACTCCCAGTATTTTTATTGTTTCCTTTCCTGGTATCTGGAACAGAACTTCCATCTTTAGGTTTGCTATCTCCTGTCTCTGGAATTGTGACAGGATCAGCATTGCTATGTTCCATTTTTTGAGTCTTGCTGTCTGCATCTTGTTTCTGAGCTACAGGACTCTTGTCATCGTTTCCTTTCCTGGTATCTGGAACAGAACTTCCATCTTTAGGCTCGCTATCTCCTGTCTCTGGAATTGTGACAGGATCAGCATTGCTATGTTCCATTTGTTTAGTCTTGCTGTCTGCATCTTGTTTCTGAGCTACAGGACTCTTGTCATTGTTTCCTTTCCTGGTATCTGGAACAGAACTTCCATCTTTAGGCTCGCTATCTCCTGTCTCTGGAATTGTGACAGGATCAGCATTGCTATGTTCCATTTTTTGAGTCTTGCTGTCTGCATCTTGTTTCTGAGCTACAGGACTCTTGTCATCGTTTCCTTTCCTGGTATCTGGAACAGAACTTCCATCTTTAGGCTCGCTATCTCCTGTCTCTGGAATTGTGACAGGATCAGCATTGCTATGTTCCATTTGTTTAGTCTTGCTGTCTGCATCTTGTTTCTGAGCTACAGGACTCTTGTCATTGTTTCCTTTCCTGGTATCTGGAACAGAACTTCCATCTTTAGGCTCGCTATCTCCTGTCTCTGGAATTGTGACAGGATCAGCATTGCTATGTTCCATTTGTTTAGTCTTGCTGTCTGCATCTTGTTTCTGAGCTACAGGACTCTTGTCATTGTTTCCTTTCCTGGTATCTGGAACAGAACTTCCATCTTTAGGCTCGCTATCTCCTGTCTCTGGAATTGTGACAGGATCAGCATTGCTATGTTCCATTTTTTTGAGTCTTGCTGTCTGCATCTTGTTTCTGAGCTACAGGACTCTTGTCATTGTTTCCTTTCCTGGTATCTGGAACAGAACTTCCATCTTTAGGCTCGCTATCTCCTGTCTCTGGAATTGTGACAGGATCAGCATTGCTATGTTCCATTTTTTGAGTCTTGCTGTCTGCATCTTGTTTCTGAGCTACAGGACTCTTGTCATTGTTTCCTTTCCTGGTATCTGGAACAGAACTTCCATCTTTAGGCTCGCTATCTCCTGTCTCTGGAATTGTGACAGGATCAGCATTGCCTTCATCTTTGTCAGTGTCACATGTAAATGATTCTTTTAGGTCTTCTTCATCTTCTTGTTTCCTTGTCTCATTTGTGTTTTTCTGGTCAATGTTCATTTTCACTAGCTCATTTCCCAAATTCATTCCTTTGGTAGTGTCATCTCCCTTATCTGCAAAGTCCTCATCAGGTAATATGTGTGTACCTCCACTCTCTTCTTCATCTTTATTTACTGTTTTTGTACTAAAATAAACATTCAGGGTTTTCTGTTTTTTTGCCCTTCTTTGGACATCATTCCCTTTTTCAGACACATTTTCATTTGCATTTGCATGAACTGAGCTAACATTTCCAGCCTCATTTGTTTGATCTTTAGTTTGTTTTGTCTCATTCGAATCAGACACCTCTTCAGTTTCATAAGCCGTTCTGTCATTGCTATCTGACGTCAAAGATGGCATATCAACAGAAGTTTTTTCTGCTCCAGTCGTCATCACAGAAACATTTTGTGGGACCTCTTGACTGTCTGGTTTGGAATCTTCATTGGTGATGTTCTCCTTGGAATGATCACTTAAATCATTCAGAAGATTTACTCCTGTTTCATTTTTTGATTTCAAACTTGAATCTATCAAATTTTGTCTGGTATCATCTCCATCTCCATCTACAGAACCATTGCTTGTTACTGTAGGGTCAAGTTGACATTCCTGGCCCTGTAACTCTGTTGATGGATTTGCTTCAATTTGCTTGTTTCTTTTTTCTAAACTCTGATTATCACTTTTAGCACATTCTATTTCTTTCTTGACTGATGTATCTTTTCCTGTAACAATTTAGATTTTCATATATATTGCAAAGATTGTGCTGATTAGCAACATTTGAATACAGGAATGAAAAAAGATATAAAAGTTTCATTTTATAGTTGCAGATATTTTCAAAACATTTCCTGGGTATTAGTTACTGTTTCTGGTTTGTAAACCAAATTTCTTTCAGATATTATACCTTATAATGTTCAGTTCTTTCACTGGCTGCTATTTACAGAACCTTAAACAAAAAGATAAAGTTTAGCTAGATTTTAAATCCATTATCCATGCAAGAAGATACAATTGCAGCAGTGTAAACAAGCTTGTAGTTAGTTAGTTGGTGCTACTGATCAAATATGTGAACAAACTCAAATTGTTCAATTAAACTTGAACTGTATCCATAAGACACAGGTGCACCACTTTGGGCTACAACTCTATCTTTTCTGGGTGCAGCAACAAACAAAACCCCAGGTACACATAATAACATTCCAATCAACCTAAGCTGAAAGGTTTAATGACTCTACATCATACACTTCTAGAGTTACGTGCACAATAACTAAAAAATGCAGGTTTTCCTTAACTGAATGGCAGTATTACTCCCCATTTAATGCATGAACAAACTCAGGTGTTCAACTGAGACTATATCCTGAAAAACATAACTGTAAGAATACAAGAATTTAGGTTATACACTTTTGGAGTTATGTGTAGACAAACTCAAATATGCTTATTTTCACAAATGCAAGGGCCATAACTCTGCCTTTACTGGATGCAACTTTAAACTAAACCTCAGGTGCAAAACTTTCCATCCAAAATAACATTACTATAAAGTTTCATTAGTATTATGTCATAAACTTTCGTAGTAACAATTTTTTGGATTTTTCACTGATTCAAGGAAAGTAACTTTCTCTTTACTGGGTACAGACACTAAAATAATCCCAGGTGCACAACTCAAGATTGTGAACAATATAATTGCAAGGTTTTATAACGTTATTTCATACACTTTCGGAGTTATAAACAACACAAACTCAAAGATGCCTATTTTCACTAGTTCAGGGGTCAGAACTCTACCTTCACTTGGTTCGGTCATAAACAAAATCCCAGGTGCTCCTTGAATAAGATTACTGTAAGGTTTCACAGGTTTAAGTCATAAACATTTAGACTTAACCATGAAACAAACTCAAAAATTCTCATTTCACTAATTCAATGACAATAACTTTGCCTTTACTGAGTGCAGTCACAAACAAGACCCCAGGACTGGTGTAATTTTCCTCCTGATTAACTTAACAGAAAAGTTTCATGACTATATGTCGTATACTTTTGGAGTTATGTGTTACACAACATTTAACACACTCAAAGACTCCCATACGGATGGACAAGGGCAAATCTATATTCTCCCCAAAAAGTGCACAAAAGTCTGACAATGCAGCTCAATAATATATACAGGTATCTGTACAGTGTCAATTGTCCTACTACTAAACATGAAACTTTTAACTTCAAAAAATCTCTTTTTGGGATATCAGGATGCATATGATCAAAAACTAAAGTTGACATTTTGGCAATTATTGATACCTTATTTGTGCAAAGTATAGAGAGTTCAAAGACATTATATCAATTTTATTGAGAAGCCGGTTATCATAAGTTTTTGTGGTTGATTGTTAGTTTTAACTTTCACATATCTGCGTAAGCTTTTCAATAAGAAGTGGCCCAAATATCATGGTGATGGTTCTTAGAACTGGAGGCTGCTGAGTGGCTTTATAATTCCATAAGGGTTAAGGCCCATATCCAAAGTATGCAGTTATTACAATTAATACAACCAGTTTATCAGAGATCCAAGATAACATAGACACGCTTTATAGTAGTTCATTGTTAGCTTATTCTGAAAGTGCGCTACTCTAATAAATGGTAACTTGTTATCTCTTTACTGGTATATTACTTTTTTTTTTTTTTTTGGTAAACAGCCTACATTTCAAAAGCTACCTGCATCATTTCTTTATTGGCTGTGGAAATTGTGTGTTATTTCCTGTCGTTTTCTATATAGGTACTGTTTACAACAGCTAAAGGTTAAAAAAATATCTTCATGCAGGATTTTAATTTGAACTTTTTCAATCAGTATCAAATATTTGAAATTACAGCAGATTATAGTATGCATGAACCAATTAAGACCATAAATGGGAACTGTTTTATAGCAACTTATCCCGCTGGCAGTCTTTTAGTAGTTTCAATGCTTTGATTCACTTAAAGAGGATGACAAAAATGCCAATTTTATGATCTTTTCAATTGGTTGTTACAAAATCAAATAATGTAACAAATGTCTGAAGGCCCCTTTTTATATCTGTTATGTCACTGACAATTAAATTATACTTAAAGTGACAATTTATGCGCATCTTACTGCACATAGTGTTTTTTGGGTGATAGTTTTATAAAAGCAATTTTCGGTTGCTGTGCATTTAAATGTGTTAAACTAATGATAATGCCGCATTAGTATTTGAAGTTGGTGCTTTAGAAATGAAAAAAAAATGTACTAATAAAATAATAGTTCCTTTGTTATTGTTGTTGTTGGTAGAGATTTCGGCAGTGGAAGGGAAACAACTCCTGCATGCAGTTGTTTTTTTCTTAAATTGACTCTCCCAGTCAAACTAGAACTGTCACAAGAGTGACGAAATATACCCCCACAATACAGCTTTGTCACATAGGTATGGCAATAGAGTTGAGTTATTATACAACAAGAAGACGCGGCAATGCCACCAAAGCAGGTTTAAACAGTGCCTGCAGAAATTGTAGAATTAAAAAAAACAGTCATCTTGACTCCCCCCTATTTTAGTAACAGTGCCCTTGACCTTGACCCTTGTGACCTTGACCCCCAAAATTTTTTTTGGCTCAAAACAATCAAAAAACTAAAAATAAATAAAAATCTATTTTTAGTAACAGTGACATTGACCTTGACCCTAGTGACCTTGACCCCCCCAAAATTATTTTTTACTCAAAACAATCTAAAAACAAATAAAAATCTATTTTAAGTAACAGTGACATTGACCTTGACCCTTATGACCTTGACCCAAAAACATTTTTTTGCTCAAAAGACTAAAAACTAAAAATAAATTAAAAAATCTATTTTTAGTAACAGTGAAATTGACCTTGACCCTAGTGACCTTGACCCAAACAAATTTTTTTTTGCTCAAAACAATCGAAAAACTAAAAATAAATGAAAATCTATTTTTTGTGACAGTGACCTTGACCTTGACCCTAGTGACTTTGAGTTTCATTACAATTGGTCACTCCTAACTCAAGTTACTGAGCGGAAACCATTTTTCTTTTTTTAGTAACAGTGCCCTTGACCTTGAACCTAGTGACCCCAAATACAATCCCAAGCTTCCTCTCTACACAAGCTACCTACACACTGAGTTTGATTGCAATTAGTCATTCTTAACTTGAGTAATTGAGCAGAAACCATTTTTCTATTTTTAGTAACAGTGACTTTGACCTTGACCCTAGTGACCCCAAATGCAATCCCAAGCGGTATCTCCAAGCAAGCTACCTACACACCAAGTTTCATTGTAATTGGTCACTCCTAACTTGAGTTATTGAACGGAAACCATTTTTCTATTTTTAGTAACAGTGAGCTTGAGCTTGACCCTAGTAACCCCAAATGCAATCCCAAGCGCATACCTGTGAACCCTACCGTTTCTTGCGGTATACTACCGGAATTCAAAGAGAATAATAATCTCCCGCCTGGAGATGCCATTCTACCGTAAATTAGCAATTATGATCAAATTGACCTTTAACCCAGAATGTAAACAAATTATTGACTGGTTTGCCAAATTGTGCAGACTGATTTATCAATATCTCAGCTAAATTGCCTGCTTCCATGTGTTTGTTGATTGCATTTTGTCACGGTCTGTGATTTTGTGTATGTCAGCTTTTCACACATTTTATGATGGGGATTAAATTGTTAATTGGTGTCTGTACCCATCAGGGGTCATAACATAATGGATGATGGGTAAGTAGGCAGCGTGGAAAATCCTAGTCTATAAAATAATTAATCACAAGATGTAAACGGATCGGACAAAAGGTATAAAACAAGGCTGGAAAATAAAGATGGTTTAACCATTATCTTGCAATATTTCTAGATCAATTTTCATTTTTTATTCACAATTTAAGAATTCATGATTACCAAGATACTGTTTTAGGTATATTTTTATTTCTATACGCATATTTTCAAATCTTACTTTCACTTCACGGATAATTATATTGTGAAAAGAAAGTGAAAGTAGATTTAAAAATGCTATGATTGAAAACATGTTTAAAGCAGCTTTTCAATGTCATTTGTGACTATAAGCTTGAAGCGTATGGACGAGTAAAAATCTCCCGCAAAAATTACCAATCTCCCTCATTTTTAAGACAAATCTCCCTCATTTCTATCAAAAATGGTTCACAGGTATGCAAGCGGCGTCTCCATGCAAGCTACGTGTGTACCAAAAATTATTCAAAAGAGTAAAGTCGTTCATGAGTTATCATCCAGAAACCATGAAAACCAACAGACCGACCGACAAACAAACTGACAAGCTCACTCCTATATACCCTCCCCCCTCCCCCCCGAAACTAGGAAAAGTAATATTTGGAAAGTTATTATTTCGTACTGGTAGCAGGAAGAGTTTGGTGTTTTGGGTTAAAAGCTATTATTTCCTCTACCCTTTTTACACACACCTATTTCAGCTGGATTTTTTCTTGAAAAAAAATGTGCATAATGTCACTTTAATATACTATAAGTTAGCCTACAGGGGTCTTGGTTACTTGAAGTTCACAACAATCCAAACAACATGACTGACCTACTTCGGTATTTTTGAAAAATATTGCTGCACTGTTTCTTAGTAGTTTAACTTTACATTTAATATTTAAACTTCCTTTAATAACAGGCATTCATTTGATTTTCAGAAAACTCTTATTACATTTTGTACCTTTATTTAACTACATTCTAACTATTGATTTTCTCTACTACTTCTATTTAAAACTGCCATGATCCAAAAAGGTTCAAAATTTAGAATGTGTTCATAAAAGCAAAAGTACAAATTAAAGTATTGAAAGATTATCCTTAGCCAATGAAAATATAGTAAGATTTGGTTGCTTATTACAATTGCTTATTGCAATTAAATAGCAAGCTAGCTAGGAAATAAGAAGACATTAACATTTTTATCCATAAGATAAGATAAGATGTGCGGTATGTCAACAAGTTACAAAATCTAGCACATATATAACAATTTGTCACAGTTATCTTGATCACATAATTAACATCAAATTTGGATTGACACATGTAAAATAGAATAATAAATACTGACCAATTTTATATCAAAGGTCTGAGATCAAAATATTACATATTATATGCTTAGAATATCACGTAAGTTAGCACAGAGTGACCCGATAAAGTCCGAAGACTAAATTTTCAATCAGGGTCGTAGTTCTCCCATCATTATACATCTACACAAGTTTTAAAATTTTATAGGCAATTTAATATTCCTTACATTTTAAAAATACTGCTCATTGTAATTATAAAGCATGTAATTATCGAAGGGTTTCTTTAATTCAAATGTAGCTGTGATTTTACTGACTTTATCTGACAGCACCGCAGTGCATAAAATTAAATCTTTTGTTCCAGTGAAGTACAAGACAAATTTTGATGCAAAGCATCAAAGGCGCTGCGCATGTTTTTGAAACATGATTTAAAGGAATCAGATTCATTTTAGAATATCAGTAAACAACCTATCAACGGGAAAAACCAAATACATTATGTTATTTGTAACTGTTATCATAATAAGTAAAAAACCACATTTACTACAGTTTAACAAAAAAATAAACGAATCATAAAACAACCTTCCGTATAATGGTACGATGACGCCCATTAAACAAGGCTACAGCTCGTGGTCAGCAGACGCTTTTCGACGCAGACGAAACCCACGTGATTAATTTTGTCTTTACTATTGGTCAGTTGTTAGCGATGCTTTACATAACTTTCATTGAGACCCCATGTATCGCATAGTTAGGTGAACGGTCTTATTTATAATGCCTACATTTTACTTTAGTATGTAGTAATTAAAATGGGTTTTCATTAATTATTCACGTTGACAACATATGTATCTAAACTTCAAAATGTTTAGAGTTTGCAAAACAACTATTGAGCCGTTTTTTCTGAACTTTGATGAATCTGGCCGTAGGGTCCGTAAACAAAGCAATAAAAAAACCGTAACCTTCAAGTTTGTGGAAAAGTTATTAAATATCCTATGAATATGTCAAAAGTTTTGAATTAACGGTCGAAGACGTATGCATCTGGTATAGTATTGTTTGTAATCAGTTAATACTATTTATTTATTCATTATAGGGAGTTTGTTCAAACATAATACATAGTTTTTAATTACAATAATAATGTTGGCTGCTCCCTATTCGATTATGCAACCCCATGGTACAAAATTAAAACCTATTCAATACTGGCACTGTGCTTCCGCACAGCGCCAATAATGATCTATACTACATTGTATTATTATATTGAAAAGTCCACAAAAAGAATTTCAGTTGGTATTAGTTTAGGTCTACTAGAATCAGAAAAGGTTTCAGATTTGATATCATTGTTAGAAAATAAAACATTTGCATTCATTTGCACTCAATGAAATGAAATGCACTGAAAAAAATAAAATATTAGTCAAACAACTGATTTGAACTTGAAATCCATTTTTTATGTGCTTTGTTGTGTAACCAAAAGCAGCCATTCTATTTTCTGCTCATTTAATTACTCTCAAATAAATGTGTAAAGCAATTAACTATTCCATCTCAAATGGAATTGTCCTCTAAGAGAGAGCAGCAATGTGGAATTACTGAGGACACTACCACCATGGGAACCATGGGGATCAAGCACTGGACTCTGCCATCCTGAGGCCAAAATGCTACCACTGCACAACAGCAACTCTACTATGGGACTTTGAAATCTTTTTAGGAACAGAATACCAAATTGCTTAAACTGGTGCTATTTTATAGCTAAATTTAAAGGTTTTGTTTTAAGTTCACAATTGGTAGTTGTCCATGGTAGATCAGAAAAGGTAAGTTGCTGTGGTATTAATTACGTAATAAGGTAACTTTTGTCAAGTTAACTTGTGTTTGCATTGCCTATGCATCACCAAGAAACTGTTGCCTTACAAGCAACTGACTGATGAATCACATAGAGGGTCGTGCCTTTATCAATCATCTCCCTTGATCTAACAAATTAACAATAAATTAAAAGCAGTGACAAATGCACTGCTTATTAAACCAACATTTCAAATTAACATAGAAAATGACAGTAAAATCACAACTCACTGTCTGTAGTTAGAATTTTCAGATTGTTGCCACACTCTGTACAAAAGTCAGACTCTGGCTCCAGAACTGCTCCACACTTGGGACACGCATCCTGTGGACTTGCAAACAGTGTTTGGTCAACTTTAGTTCCACACTTCTTGCAAAACTTCTGACCAGCAACCAATTCTGTCCCACATGATGAATCATTACCAAGCTTACCACTGCAGATTATAACAGTGTCCACTTTTTCTTCCACCATCTTGGCTCCACATTGGTCACAGAAATTACCATCACCTTCTTTACCACAACTGGTGCTTGAGCACCTCATCTTTAAGTTTTGGCCTCTCTTGTCCTGGATTATGCAATAGGTGATATTGAGGACACTTAAAATCAACTAATAGGGTTTTCTTAGCAATTCATACATAATATTCATTATAGATTGACTGCATGTTTAACTGGTAAAATGCATTTTCAATTTAAAGGTTCAAGTGACCTAGATTTTTATATCTTAGAGGATGCAGTTTTGCACCTGTCAAAGGTTTTATTGTGGTGAACATTACCATCAATTTTCAATGAAAATAAAATTTGAATTACAGATAACAATTTTATTTTGAGATATATTGCTTTTTGTTGTATTGCACATATTAGTTAAGGATAATAGATGGATGATTCTCTCTAAAAGCTTTCTGTAACTAAGTTACAGCTCTCTCTCTCTCTCTCTACTTTTCAACTATGTTTGTACTATTTCTTTAGAGCTTTCTGTATCTAAACTATTGAAAGTTGTATTCAATTAAACTTTAATTGAAGATATCTTTGTCATTCAGAATTGAGAGAGAGCTCTTTAATTCAAAGAGCTCTCTCTCTCAATTCTGAATGACAAAGATATCTGAGACTAATTTAAAATTGAGAGATTCAATTATTATTAAAGAGCTCTCTCTTAAATCATGTACATAGTATTTATGTTAAGAACAAGTACAATTTGAGGCCTCTCTATTTATAGACAAGATTGCTATGATGGCCCAATATTGCTCATCTGAGTTACCATTGCTCCACAAGAAAAAATGTAGGTCAAAAGCTCAAAACAAGGTTTCCCAAAATGACCCATATTCAAACTGTACTTAAGACTTCTTTAAGGCAATCATTCTGAAAAACTTTCATGAAGATCCAATGAGAACTGTAGTCTCTATTGCATAACAAGATTTTCTTAGATTTGACCAGGTGACCAAGTTTTTTACCTTAGATGACCCATATATAAAATTGACCTAAATTTTATAAGGCAGTCATTCTGACTAAATTTCATTAAGTTCCAGTGAAAAATGCAGATTCTGTCTCATGCACAAGGTTTTTCTATGATTTGACCGAGTAACCTACTTTTTTACCTCAAATGACTCATATCAAAACTTGACCTAGATTTCATCAAGACAATCATTCTGACCAAGTTTCCTGAAGTTTCAATGAAAATGCAAACTCTATTACATTCACAAAGTTTTTCTATAATTTGAGCTGGTTACCTAGTTTTTAACCCCAGATTACCTTTATTCGAAATCGACCTAGATTTTATCAAGGCATTCAGTAATTCTGACCAAATTTCATGTAGTTCCACTGAAAAATGCAGACTTCATTGCATACACAAGGTTTTTCTATGATTTGACCGGGTGACCTTATTTTTGTCCTCAGATGACCCATATTCAAACTAGTCCTAGATTTCATGAAGATAATTAGTCTGACAAAGTTTCATGTAAATCCAATTAAAAATGCAACTTCTATTCAAACACAACGTTTTTCCATGATTTGACCTCGCGACCATATTGGAACTCGATCTAGCTTTCATCAAAGCAATCATTCTGATCAACAGCCTCTATTGCATACACAAGGTTAAGTGCGGACAGACAGACGACGGGCACTTGGCAGTCACAATAGCTGACATTTAGCACTTGTGCTCAGGTGAGCTAAAACCACAAGTCATTTTCCGAAAACTGGTATCGGTATCGTGTTATAGATTCTTCAATAAAGTGTCATTCTCACAGATTGATGTTTTATAATATTATTATCGTGATTCTTTAAGTATTCATACTCATACGCTATGTACTTCAACTTGGCGATCTGCTAAATGTCCAGGAATTTAAAACCAAAAGTACATTGTTTTATTCACTTAAAACCGAAAGTAGATTATTTTATTCGCTTTAACAAAGTCACGACGACATTTAAGCTGCATTAAATGTACCATTAAAGAACACTCATTAACTTAAGAAATAATTAATGTTAATTACCTTGATTTATTAGTCTTATTTCCTTTCAATAACATAATCCAAACCGAACGATATGTAGATCCGCCGATCTCCTCACATCGATTATTGGACCACTGCGCATGCATAAATTATATTATACCATGTGACAATAGCAATATCATGTTATGTCAACCCGGTCTTTCTATCCTTTGCATAGTTAAGGTCTAAGGAAAGTAACAGAGATATGCCGTCACGATCATTCATGATCACGTGCTTGGACAGACTGGCAAGGACTTGAACCCATGACGATATGCCTCCGTGACAGTGATAGAGCTCGGTCACTTTGCGTGTACTTTTAATTTCATTAAGGGCCTACCACAATTATCTCTTTAACAAAGCGCGCTATAATTCTCACAGGTGTATGTTCCAGTCTTGGTACCCATAAAAAACAAAACAAAAAATTAGAACCACTAGATCTAGTTTTATTTTATGTTTTTCGGTGATTTATCGAAATATAACGGTGGATTATATCCTATTAAACTCACTGTTCACTCAGTGAAATTATCAAAATCTTCTACCCGGATTAACATCAAAAAGTAAACCGAGCGTAAAGAATGTTGGAAACCATACGTCGATGACGTCGTTAAAATGACGTCATAAATGTTTTGCTTTCTGATGACGTTTCCCGCGATTTTCAACATTTTATTGAAACAAACTCAACACAAATAGAGTTTTAAACATAAAATAAACAGAATAATTGTTGGTATCGATGTCATATCACGATAATTTCACTCGTGAACACTAAAAGTAGTTATTTTCACTCGTGGCTGCGCCACTCGTGAACATATCACTTTTGTTGCCCACTCAGTGAAATTATATCGTGATCTTACATCGAAACCAACAATTATCCTCTATATAATTCTTAAACGAAAAAAAAAAAATTGAAAAAACACTGTATGTATTATCGAAAAAAAATGAAAAACAAATTTTCTGTACGTATATCGATAATAAAGACCGAGTTTTCCCCTTTTACCGAATGAAGAAATGAACGCGACCTAATAATCCGATTGGTTAACTGGTCAGTATGACGTCACGGCGAACCCGAGAATATCAGAAATTGATTTAAAGCGCGCAATAAATGAATTTAAGACCCCTCCAATTCAATTATCGCCCGCTAAAAATCAATTGTTGCCCGCGTCAAATAGTTCCGTTGCCTTCTAATCCAAAATAGACTTCAAGACCTTAACAATTCAATTAATGATATCACTATGGCGTATTTAAATTTACTTCGGTCTGCGATATGATTAACAATTGTCTAGCATGTACAACAAAGTCCCATCTATAAGTACTTTCATGTCTGACTTTCTACTACAGTTTTTTCTAGCATGCAGTGATATCATAGAGTTGTGTCATTCTGTCTTTTCGCTCCGCAACCCCGTCGAATCAACTAGTTTAAATGGTTGGGCGCGGGACGATTGTCTGCGACGTCGCGGGGCGAAGAGTCAAAATATAAGGGGCGCGGGGCAAGAAGTCGAGAATTACGAAATAAGACGGGGGAGCGGGGTGAAATGTCGTCGTTTTGACAGCGCTAAATAGCGTGTTTTCGCTCTACACCTCCGCTATTTTCGCCCCGCCGTTTTATTTTTTAAATCCTGCCCAGCGCTCCCGCCGTTTTATTGCTTAAATCTCGCTCTTTATTTTAGCCCCTCACCCTCGCTAATAATGTGATTTCGCCCCGTGCCCCGACATTTTGATTTCTTAATTATCGTGTTTACACTTGACGGGGTCGCGGGGCGAAATGACGAAATGGCACAAATCATCCACCAATAGTTAGTTAATACAATGGTCACAAACTATATGACAAGGCGACAAACGGAAAAGGGGACTAAATATTCTGAAATCGCACTTTTTACATATTTTTAACATACACTATCTGAATATTAATATTTAAAAAATTAAGCTTCTTATGATTAATAAATACAAAATAACAGCCATCTAATTACTTACATGTACAACGCCATTGTTACCTCAATACAATAATGTCACATACCACAATTTCACGTCAAAAGTAACGTTCATTTGCATGGGCAGTTAATTGATAATTTAGGCATTATCTAAAAGCATAATACATTTTCGATGACGCAATTCTTTATCTTTTACATACACATAGTATTTAGTGAATAGTTTTTTATCATTCTTCCACGATATGCTTTTTCATTTACATTGTAGTGTAAACAATGGTTTCGAATCACTGTTGTTGCTGTGACATTTCGTAACAAATATGGCTAACAGGTTTTGACTTTAATTTTGTTTTGAACAGACTAACAAAATGCCATTTTATTCGATTTAATTCATATGGCTCTGTCAAACTGATTAATATAAATAATACCAGAAGGCCTCTTTTCCCCCCTGCCGCTGGTCATTTATAAATGGTCCTTAACTGAGGTATCCTACCGGTACCAACGACGATTTAGTTCAGTGTAGTATCAAACTAGCCACAAATAGTTTTTTTGTGTTTTGCATACAAGTACAAAGTGGGCAGGGCATGGCATGCATCAGTATCGTATTACAACATTACATGGCACATGTTTAATACATAACAGTTAGTCTAAGTTGAACGTACTTGTTTCGCAATCAAAGATAAACAAATTAGTATAAATTATTGAGTCTCAACATTTTACCAATAAAATTGGCGTCGTTACATAAAGCGTCCGGTTTACAAGAATTAAAGAAAGATTGGTTTCCTAACTTTTTCAGCACCTGAGAGAATCAGCAATACGTTGGGCCGTGCCCAGAACGAGAGTGATAAGGCGCTGATTGTATGCCCTCTAACGAAATAACAGAATTCCTCGAAAAAGTATTTGACTTTTGAATAGAAATCCTTGGATATTGCAGAAGTGACGTGGACATTTTAAGACACGTCTGTCATCTACTGGAAATCAACGAAACAGGAAAAAGGAAAACGGTATGGATGGGCGCTGTGAATCCTTTTGACACCGTAACTTTAGCATCCGTATGAACGGTCGTACACAGAACCAATTTTTAGAAGGAGAATGTAAAGTACTATTCGAAAAAGAAGATGAATTGACATCTACATTAAGTAATTGATAGGTAGTTTAATTTATTCCACAAAAGGTGATGTATCAAATAAGGGAAAGACAGAAAAAATCAAGAAAAAAGCAAATTGAGTGGTTACTGCGCAGAAACCAACACAGCTTATCAGTTCCAAAGAGATGTGTCTTCCTTGGATGTCTCGATTGTTTTGCAGAAGGCTGAGAAGGCACGTTTCACCTATAAAGATTCGACAAATATTCGTGTTCTTTGGTTAGACTATGAATACTTAAACAAGGGATCTAACTCCCAACAAACCTGGACTGCATATCTCGCCGATAAATGTCCTGCAATTTGACCACCGTTTGATTTAACATTCGATAGATTGAAATAGATTGTATGTGGTGGTAGCTATTACCATAATATTCATGAAAACGTTGTGATTAACTTTTTTCCTAACGTGGTGGCCCAACAGTGGGTAATTGTTTCACATAAAAAAATGCATATTTCAACAAGAGTGTCAAACTGTCACAAAATACGCCCGTCAAGGAGGCATAACTCAGTATCAGGAAGTTCATTGGTTTTGTAAAACCTGTAAGAACTATTGAGCGAATTGCCCGCCCACCGCAGGTGTTCCCATAATACGTCCCTCGGGCGTATACATTACTAGGGTTCGGCTACTCACATTACATCAGTACACATACATTTCTAAAGGAAATTTTAGCAAATACATACTATGAATTTGTATATTATCTGTTGCCAGTCAACGTCGATCTTCCATTTCTATATCCCTTATCAGTGATGGAAAGCTGCGATTTATAAAAACCGTTTACCCGCCACGTGACAAAATAAAAAATTTGGTAAAATTTAAGTGAATGTAAATAGTTTTTCAAGTTGACGTTTATTATGAAATATAATTCATTGTCTTGTAATAAAGTGCAGGTGGTTCAATGAAGATATTTCTGTTAAAAATGTATGTCTACCGCTGCAGCGAGAGTGGACGAAGCTGTTTAAATGAAACACTTTTATGTGCATTTTTGGTGAAAGAATTATGATAATAGCTACTACCACGTTCGAAGTATTGAATGTTGATTTAAAGTTAAACGGTGCTCAAAATGGAGGAATTCATTAGCGAGATATACATTTTAGGTTTTTTGTAAGTTATATACCTTGTTATAATACATAGTCTGACCAACAAATGACGGTACATTTGTTTATGTTTCGAGCCACTGTCGTTACCCGCTGACAGAACAATCACTGACATAATTGTACGATTTAACCACAAAGTGTGATTCAAACACAAGAGGAGGACTCTGCCAAAAACGTCAAAACTTTTCTTCAATATATATTGAGAATTTTTCAGTTGTTTTCCGATCCAATGTAACAGCTTCAAAATGTTTCAAATGGAATTAATCTACAGAAACGATTGTCAACCCGAAGACAACAAACCCAACATTTACCTCGCCACGTTTACCACCTGCTGAGCCAGTGTGTTTGAGCAACTTGACAAAAGAGTGTTGCTAAAGAATTATGGGGTGTCATATAAAGGGACACTATCCCCCGAAACCTAAAATAACTAACCTCTTCAGGAGACGTTGGTCATATGGATTAAGCTGTACCAACGACAACACTCTAAAATACAATACAGTAGAGGCATCTATCATAATTACTTTTCATGTCAGACAAGGGATGTAATATCTACTTCGCTTTCTCAATTGTTATCAAATATGTTTCTTTGTATTTGCTTTCTCAATTGTCATCAAATGTGATTTTTTGTATTTGTTAGAATAGACCATCATTTGTTAACTTTAAAACTGTTTGCATAGTTTCCATTGAAAGCAATCATTAGCAAACAACTGAAGTTGACTATCTCCAAGTTGTTATGTATTAGTATCGTTTTTGTTTATTTCTTAAATATGCATTTTGTCTTTGTATACATTTCTATATAGCATTCCCAGAAAAAAATATAGTATTACCAGCAGACAGAAATAATTACTGTAATGTTTCATTTTTGTTGTCCGAGACACTGCAACAATAGGGTCAGTACTCCACGAAAGTCAGAACACCAAATATCAAAGAATCACAGCATTCAACTTTAATGTATTCTTTCACTGTAAATAGTATGAATAAATTTCTACAAGCTTTTTTGGAGTTATGCCGCGGACAACAAAATTCAAATATAAGGAGATTCTTAAATAAGGCAATATATGTCATGGTTCTTTGGCACTGCACTTCCCTTTAATATCTTTGCTCACTGTATACAATTTGAACGAATCTTTCTTCACTACTTTGATAGTTATGCTCTGGAAAAAATGTAACAAAGGGGATAATTAAAACATTATTCAAGATA